>BCLH01001296.1:70011-89890 GCA_001602315.1 Zoysia pacifica
AATAGCCGAGCGGCGCGCGGCGCGCACAGTGCGGAGCGATTTTCGGCGCCGCCGCCAGTGCTCTCACCAGAAAACTCGCAAACAAAACACGTGAAAAGAGTGGGAAAGGAGCAAATGAATTAGGGTTAAGGTTGGAAGCACCTCTAACTCTTTTATACACTCCGAAAAATGAGCGCATCCGTCAGATCTCGATCCAACGGTTCAGATTGCGCGACAGTTAAATAGTCTAGATTTGGCCCAAGAGGGAGAGTGAAATTTCGGCCCAAGCCCAGGTTGGCTTGCACGAATTGCAACAGGCCAATGGGCCAGGCCGAATTTCAATTTCGGCCCAAAAGAAAAGTTTTTCTATTTCTTTTTCAGAGGCATTTTTAATTGATTAATTAGGTAATTTTTTGCCTAATTAAATCTGTTAAAATTTGAACCAACAGGATAATTTTGACAGAATAGAAAATTGAAATAAATGCTTCTGAAAATTAAAAATTTTTGTTTTCTGCTGCGTACTTTAAAGAAATTATTTTCATTATTAAATTCGAACCAACGGGAGAATTTAATTTTGGAAAAATAGTAATAAATTTCAGATAATTATGATATTGTTATTTTCTGACCAATGTTGATAATAACAATATTATAATTTTTGTAATTGACATTTATGCATTTTTTCTATTTCTACCCAACGGTGATGTAGATTTAATGTATAATATAAAATTGTGTGTTCTATTTTGACCAACGTTGAAAATAAGACATATAATTTTACTGTTTTTTATGTTCTCACTTTATTTGATTTGTTTACAGGCGGATACAACTTAATGAGTTGTATCAAAGAGATTCCCACTCTCAAAGGTGACAACTATAGAGAGTGGAAGAAAAAGATAGACCTAGCGTTTATCTTAGCTGAGGTAGACTGGGTCCTGATCACAGCATGTCTCACTGAGCCTGAGGAGCCAGTGAGGAAAGAGAATGAGACTGATGCTGCTTGGCAGACAAGACAGAGAGATTTTGCTCTCTTAAAGATGTCCTATGATCTTGAGTATAGGAAATAGACTACAGCCAACAAGAAGTGTATGGCTGTGATAAAGAACACGATTGAGCCTGCAATTGTGAGTTCAATCGCAGAGTGTGACACCGTTACAGAGTACATTGAAAGAATAAAGAGTCAGTTTACTGGCTCTTCAAAGACATACACCACACAAGTCATTAAACAACTTGTGAATGAAAAGTACTTTGGTGGCAACGGTGGCATTAGAGAGCACATACTGAGAATGAGCAACATAGCATCGAAGCTCAAACCAATGGATCTGGGTCTCAAGGATGCACTCCTTATCCATTTGATTTTCACTTCTTTGCCAAAAGAGTTTGAAACGTTTATTGTCAACTATAATATGCAACCCGAGTCTTGAGACTTGGAAAAGTGCATAGCAATGTGTGTGCAAGAGGAAGATATAATTAAAGCTTCACATGGTGGCTCTATCAACTATGTGAAGGATAACAAAAGAAAACACTTCAACGACTACTCCTCAAAGAACAAGGGAAAAGCCCCTGTCCATTAGCCTCAATAAAATAAATTTGCAGTGGACAAAGATCAGTGCCTTCACTGCAAGAAGACGCGACACTACAAGAAGAACTGTCCCTCATATCTAAAAATGATCATGGCAAAGAAAGGTGAGAACATTATTACCTTTATAAATGAATCTCTATATGTGCAATATTCGAAATCTACTTGGTGGATTGACTCTGGAGCAACTGTTCATGTTGCTAATTCATTGCAGGGATTCCGTTCGACGAGGACTACGCAAAGAAAAGAAAGATGCATTAAAGTTGCAAACGGAGTCCAAGCTGAAGTTGAAGCCGTTGGTGATCTTTCATTAGAGCTAGCTAATGACTTCATTCTTATACTTAGAGATGTTCTTTATGTACCCTCTCTACAGAGGAATTTTGGAAATGGCAAGTGTGAAATAAAATTTAAGAAAGAATGTGTTGGTTTTGTCATTTTACAAAATGAGCTTTATTTGCTATCATTACGTGATGATGTGAATGTCGTATGCGATAATGATAATGTTGCGTGCGAAATAAGAGAATCCTCGTCCATGATTGAAAATAGAAAACGAAAAAGAACTCTAGATGAGTCGTCGAAATTATGGCACTGTCATTTAGGACATATTTCGAGGGGAAGAATAGAAAGACTAGTTAAGAATGATATTCTTCCTCCACTAGAGTTCTCAGACTTAGAACAATGTCGAGATTGCATTAAAGGAAAATATATAAAGAAAATTAAGAAAGATGCAAAAAGAAGCACAGAAGTTCTACAAATTATTCATACGGATATTTGTGGTCCCTTTTCTGTGAAAATTATAGATGGTTATGACTCGTTCATAACATTTACGGATGATTACTCCCGATATGGATATATTTATCTAATTAAAGAAAGAAATGAAGCCTTAAAGAAATTTAAGATATTTAAGGCTGAAGTTGAAAACCAACACGATTTAAAGATAAAGATAGTCCGATCTGATCGTGGGGGGAGTACTACGGTCGGCATACCCCGTATGGACAAGTCCCTGAACCTTTTTGCAAGGTTTCTACAGAAAAATAGAATAGTAGCCCAGTATTCTACACTGGATGAACCTCAGCAAAATGGAGTAGCTGAAAGACGCAACCGTACCTTGATGGATATGGTGTGAAGTATGATGAGCTATTCTACACTGCCATTGAGCTTGTGGATGGAGGCGTTAAAAACTGCTATTCATATTCTCAACAGAGTACCAAGTAAGTCGGTGCCGAAAACACCGTACGAATTGTGGACAGGTAGAGTTCCCTCGTGAAATCACTTACGAGTGTGGGGGAGCCCAGCTGAGGCTAAAGTATTTAACCCAAATCTTGGGAAACTAGATCCCAAAACTGAGAGTTGCCATTTTATTGGTTACCCAGAAAAGTCAAAAGGTTATCGTTTCTATTGTCCAGACAGACATACAAAGTTTGTAGAAACGAGACACGCTGTCTTCTTAGAGGATGAGATGATGAGAGGGAGCATGGTAGCTCGAGAGATTGACCTTAAAGAGAAGCGAGCGTATGCGCCCACTCCGATGATTCAAGAGCCATTCTTTACACTACCTGCTGTCACTGCACCGACAGTGCGAGACACTGTGGTGCAAGCACCTGTTATTGTTTTCTCTGTGGCAACAATAAATGAGAATGAGGAACATGTTTCTCAGGATCCAATAGAACCTATTGCCACAGATGAGAGGGAGCAAGAACAGCCTCAAACAGAAAATGTACAGAATGAAGAGGCCTCGAGAAGGTCTCAAAGAATAAGAAGATCAGCTATTTTTGATGACTATGAAGTTTATCAGACAGAATAATTTCAAATGGAGGATGATCCTACCTCATTTGAAGAAGCTATGAGAAATGAAAACTCTTCAAAATGGCTTGAGGCCATGGAAGAAGAAATGAAGTCCATGAAGGCTAATAAAGTCTGGGACTTGGAAGTAATTACTAAAGAAACCAAAACAGTAGGCTGTAAATAGGTTTACAAGACAAAACTCGACTCCCAAGGGAACGTAAAAAGATATAAAGCACGACTCGTGGCAAAAGGCTTTACTCAAAGAGAAGGGATTGATTACAATGAGACCTTTTCTCCGGTCTCATGTAAAGATTCCTTCAGAATCATAATGGCACTAGTGGCTCATTATGATTTAGAGTTACATCAGATAGATGTAAAGACAGCATTCCTAAATAGGGATTTGAAGGAAAATGTTTACATGGCACAACCGAAAAGTTTTGTTATGGAAGAAAGTGAGAAACTGGGATGCCGTCTAAAGAAATCGATTTATGGGTTAAAGCAAGCTTCAAGACAATGGTACTTGAAGTTTGACAGCACGATAAAGAAATTTGGGTTTAAAGAAAATATTGAGGACAACTGTGTTTATTCAAAGTTTAAAGATGGGAAGTTTATCTTCCTAATCCTGTATGTAGATGATATCCTACTAGTTAGTAGTGATGTCAGTCTACTACTGGAAACAAAGAATATTTTGTCCTCTAACTTTGACATGAAAGACTTTGGTGAAGCTTCATTTGTTTTAGGAATCAAAATTCACCGAGATAGAAGCAAAAGAGTATTGGGACTGTCACAAAAAGCATACATAGAGAAAGTATTAAAGAAATATGGTATACATAGTCCATCACCTGCACCTATAGTCAAGGGCGACAGATATGGAGAATTTCAATGTCCCAGGAACCAATATGAGATCGATCAAATGAAAGCGGTTCCATATGCTTCAGCTGTCAGAAGCTTACAGTATACTCAAATATGTACACGCTCTGACTTAGCATTTGTTACCGGGTTACTTGGCAGATTCCAGAGCAATCTTGGAATAGAGCATTGGAAATTGATAAAGAAAGTCTTGCGCTATTTGTAAGGAACAAAAGGCCTCATAATGACGTACAGAAAATCAGATTCACTTCATATAGTGGGGTATACAAATTCTGATTATGCGGGAGATGATAGAAAATCTACATCCGGATATGTGTTTACTCTCGCTGGAGGAGCTATTTCGTGGAAAAGCTCAAAGCAAACCGTCACTACATCGTCTACAATGTATGCCGAGTTTGTTGCATGTTATGAGGCTACGGGGCAGGTGAACTGGCTTAAGAAGTTTATACTCGGTTTAAAAGTGGTTGACGACATCTATAGACCACTTAAATTGTACTGCGATAACGAACCCGCAGTAACGTATGCACACAACAATAAGTCAAGTGGTGCTACCAAACACATTGATATAAAGTACTATGTTGTGAAAGATAAAGTTCGGGATCAAATCATAAGTCTTGAGCATATAAGCACCGCAAAGATGCTAGCAGATCCGCTTACTAAAGGCTTACCACCTAGAGTATTTATTGAACATGTTGCCGGCATAGGTTTAATGGAAAGCATGTGATTTCTGAACTAAAAGATGGTCCAAAATGTACAGTAACTATTTCAAAACAGAAAAATATATTGTAGCTGTTAAGTCTATCGGCGATTGACCGTGACAATGAGGCAGTTCTATGCATTAATCTGTAATGAAATGAGTAAAGTTAAAAGTAATAAAAATAAAAGTAAAAAGTGAGATTAAAGGGGAGAATGTTAGGAATTGATCTCCACTCGTTTTGGCCCAACGGCCTTAATGGGCTCTTGACCTAATCGCGCCCTGATCGGGAGCGCCCAGCCCATTATGGCTAGTGGGCCCCTGTCACCAGCGCCACAATAAATAAAGGTGGGGGGCCGACCGGAACTCATGACCTAAGTTCATCTGTACCGCCGCACCTCACCGACATCCCTAAACTCGATCTGTGAGGGAGCGCTGTGTCGACGGGAAGCACCACCGCCACGACGACCGCCGCCACCAAGAGATCGACGACGTCACCGTGACTCCAATGCCACTGTCCTCTTCACCGACCGACGCTGACCAAGTGTAGAGGACCGCACCAACAAAGAGCAGATAGCTGGATCATCTTCCTTGACTCCGGCGACCGGATCCGAAGGTATTGACCACCTCCGAACCACAGATCTATTACCGACACAGAAACTCTCGGATCTACACTACTAGAACAAGAGAAAAGATTACAACACTTCCAACGAGGCGCTTGTGGACAAATGCTTGTATTCCAGTTCGTCATGCCCACCGATGACATCGCCACAAGGCACGACTGCATGCATAGGGGCATCTGGAATTGGATAAACTCCTGCCCAAAGCCAGGAAGCAGAGCCATTTCAAGACTTTCCGTGGAGGATAGGAGCCGAAACTTCTGTTCCTCCCTCTCGATCGCTTCCGAGGGGCGACGTCACAAGACCGACGACGAAATCTACTTTCCGTCAACCGAAACGAGCTCAGCTTGTCCGGTTTCCAAATCTACACACGTGTGAGCTAGCTAGAGGTGTTCAGTTTGTTGGACATTTACCAACTTCGTCTCTAGTTGCATCGAGAATCACGGTTCAAGATTGGAGGCTGGATCAGTCCGGTTTCATCATCATCCTCGCTGCCTTCCTACGACCATCGATCGACAAAAACCGGTTGTTCCAAGAGAAGATTGATCATTTGACTGTCAGCGTAGAACCGCTGTTAGAAGCCGTGCATGCACTCGTCGAGCTACCGGTCCGCAGACCTGCGATTGTTGGATTTGACGTATAATTGGTGCAACTGGGCAAGAGAGCGAAATTGACTACCCCTTCTAGTGGTGGGTTGGGCACATCTCAACCCAGTTCTGGCAAGCAGGCTTCACATGTTATGTTCAACGCCTGCTCCGGTCAAGCAAGGTCCTGTTGGATTTGCTGTTACAATCGCTGTCAGCTATTTATATATGAATCATGCATTGAACAAACTTCATCGTTCAAACAGATCAAAGTATACACATTCAAGAAAAAGGTAGCTTTACTAATTCGGCCTAAATCTCGTATACTGACGAAATTGCAAGGCTTGGAATGGGCCTACGTGTGATGAATTACTGGCCCATCAGCTAATGCCATCGTCGCAAGTGATGGGCCAAAAAGATAGCCCGATCCAGTAAGGACTAAGGCGCATGGGTCTGATCCAGTAAAAGCCCGTTTCTGTAGATTGAGCAAAAAGGTAGGACTACTACTAATGCATTGTAATTGCAAAGGCTCGTCACCAGATTAAACAACAGATTTCGCATACCAGACGAAGATTAACGAGAAGTGGGGGAAGTCCACAGGCACAGGGTATGCCTCACTCAACAGCGCAGTGCCAGGAGACGAGAACGAGCAAACACTTGTGAGCCACCTACCAGTCACGCTTTTTGCTAGCCACAACAAACCACCTCGCGGCACCGCCGTTGCTGCCGTCTCGCCAGCTCACAAACGAAACATGACGTGGTCTGCAAAAACAAAAGGCAGCAACAGTCATTGCACCTTCATTTCAAACTGTGTCAACAACATAAAAAAAAAGGGTATTACCATACATTGCATATTGACTCGGAATGGCACAACGTTCCTTTCAAGCACCTATTAATCAGAGAAACAAAATGTAAATACATATCGCACTTGAGTGGTAAAAAGAGCTGTACTTCCGACACAGGTCACTGAATCAGTCAGGTCACACACACACACACAGACAGATATATAATTAAACATAGCTTATTCTTCATCTGTACCTAATTAACTAGCTAACTAGCTAACTATCAAACCAACTGATCAAAACCAACCAACACGCCTAACGGTGGGTTTGTACCTCCGAGTTTCTTCTCTCCACCACCGGACATAGAAAAACGGAGGAAAGCCGACCTAACAGTGGGGTGCGCCGTGTGGGCGGGGCGGCGAGGCACCGCCGCGGTGGTCGCCAGTGGTGGGCGGTGTCGGAACGGGAGCGTCGTGCTTCGAGAATTTAACGCAGCGGCGGAGGAGGGTGGTAGCGGAGGCGGCGAGGGCGTCATGCCGACGAGTGGCGGCGGCGGCGAGCGGCGATGAAGGAGCGGCGAGCGGTGACGGAGGAGCGGCGCGGGGTCGGACACGGAGTTAGGTCCGGGGCACGCTCGGTCGAGCACGGATGGATGCATCCGATTTAGGTTAGTTATATATATATATATATTCAACACCCAGGGTGTAGAATAGTTATTCTACACCCTGAGCCAACCGACCGAGCCAGCGCCCGCGCGTTGACAGAGCGCGCACGTTGGCCCACCAAAAAACAAACATTCAGTAATTTTTTTTGATTTAGTAATTTCATCACCCTCAATAATTTTCAATCCTTCAATGTTGACGCGATTTTTCTCTGTAATTTTTTTAAATCATTCAGTAATTTTTTAAGATTCATTCAGTAATTTTTTACTATTTTCAGTAATTTCTCTCCTTCAGAGCAAATCTCATCACCGGCGAGCTTGCGACGCGTCGACGCCATTGTCACCAAAGAATCTCTTAACTGCGTGGATTTGTACCTCAAAGCTCATCCTCTCCGTTATCGGACATAAAAACTGAGAGAAAGAAGACCCGGTGGTGGGGGGCGCTCTGCGGGCGAGGCGGCGAGGCACCTGGAACGACGTCGACTGCGGTGGTGGTCGCTGACGGTGGGCGGTGTCGGGGCGAGAGCGTCAATGTGCTTTGGGGGTACAAATCTACGCAGTTAAGGATACAAATCGACGGCTGCGCCGCAAGCACGCTGGTAACGAGATTTGCTCTGAAAAAGAGAAATTACTGAGATAATTTGGATAAATTACTGAAAATAGTGAAAAATTACTGAATAAATCTAAAAAAATTACTGAAGAATTCAAAAAAATTATTGAGGAAAATCGAATCAACATTGAAGGATTCAAAATTACTGATTGATATATATATATAGACACACACCCGTACCGACGCTGCCAAAATTAGTATCAGTGAGCCGACTGCCTGGCCATCAATACCTGTGTTACAGTGTTGGGGTCACCAAAGTGCAGCATGCCGGCGCAATGCATGCCTTTTCTCCCCTCCATCTAACCACTCCTTGACCTCACTTTGCAACGGCCCACTCCTGTCCTGCTTCGCCTCCTCATATACCTCCTCGTCACCCGTCGTTGTCCTAAGATAGGAGTTCAACAAGTTTTCCCATTGGTTCTCTTCAAACAGGTGTGGTAAGGGAGAAAAAAAGTAACTGCATTGCGCTTGCAGATTGCAGCATTGTTCCTTGCGACTTGTTTTGTCCATCACTTCTCACTCAAGAAAAGATTGCAGCAGATGCAGGCAATTGATCAAAATTACTCACAACTAACTGATTCTTTTCTTGCCCCGTATGTTTTGCAGTTTCTGTGAAAGAGGATCTCAACCCCCTACACACAACTCTGCAAAGGTCGATGGCGCCGGCTCTGAGGCTGCTCCTTGCGTTTCTGGCGATCGGATCATGCATTGCCGCTGAGAACATTGACCTGTGGCCAATGCCGAAGTCAGTGTCCCATGGATCACAAAAGCTCTACATCAAAAAGGACATCGCGATGTCAATGGTGGGAAGCATGTATTCTGACGAGAAAGCAATATTGAAGGATGCCTTTCAGAGGATGGTTGATTTGATAACTATGAACCATGTTGTTGACGGTATAAACCCAAGTTCTTTGGTCCTCACCTGTGTGAACATAGTTGTCCATACACCTGACGATGAGGTAATCTGCTCGCCGCTTGATCTGATAAACTACTGGTTCATCTACAGATTGTACCATTTGATTCTATTGATACTTCGCATGTGCCCATCTTCTGCAGCTCAACTTTGGGGTGGATGAGTCATATAGCTTAACTGTTCCAACAACAGGAGATCCATTGTATGCACAGATTGAGGTTAGTAAATCCTCATTGTCTTCTTTCGTGAACAATGTATAACAGCATCATCTAAAATTATACTAGAAGCTTACCATTCATGCCTTCAATATATATTGTTAGCATGCACAATGGTGTCCTAATCCCCAAAACCTTGGTAGACAATCAATTTTCAAGTCTTTAAAATGCAAATTGGCATATAATATTTTATATGGGAATTCAGAATAAAAAATAAATTATATCTGTGAATAAAGGATATGTAACACCAAATTGCTGTATCCACCGATAAGGTATCTATGTTTATAATTTGTATGTCCTGGACAATATTGTCAGATTCCAAAAGAAAATTGAAACAAATGATGTGAGGCATCTCATTATTTTATGCATGATGCAAGTCACTCCCCGTAGTTTGATAGAATTCATAAAATAATTGATGACATCTTGTGATGTTTTATAGGCTCAAACGGTTTTCGGAGCACTTCATGCTTTACAGGTAACTAGTTTGTCTGATTCATTCACCTACTTATAAGCAGTGCATAAATGTATAACAAAAGAAACCCAACCTTTTAGTCCAACAGTATATTTCCTCAATGCAGACATTTGGGCAGTTATGCTACTTCGATTTCACATCAAGGCTTATTGAACTCAATTCAGCTCCTTGGATAATTATTGATGCACCCAGATTTCCTTACCGAGGACTTCTTATTGGTCAGACATAATCACTATCTCCAACATTCACAAGCTTCTAAATATCAAATCCTATAAACGTGGGCAACTGTAACTTAAGCCTATATGCTTGCAGATACCGGGAGGCATTACCTACCTGTTAAAACAATCAAAGGAGTTATTGATGCAATGTCCTACAGTAAATTTGTATGTTTGATGGCCTTTCAATATAAATTGTTTGAACAATAAGTTACAACAGATGAACTATTACTGCTTACTTTGTTTATGTTACTGAATCTTACCTCCTGCAATTGTATGTTACTCCTTTTTATTCTGTCATGCAGAATGTTCTTCACTGGCACATTGTGGATGAACAGTCTTTTCCAATTGAAATACCTTCATACCCCAAATTGTGGAATGGCTCATACTCTTATTCAGAGAGATACACAGTGTCTGATGCAGTCGACATTGTACGGTGCGTTCTATTTCCATTATCAAATGCTTGAAATTTCATTCAAAAAATGAGAAATCCTATAGGTACAACTGGTGATGTCCGACTAAGCCTAAAACTGTTGAAATTGTGTTTGCCTGGGCCCATATGTATAACAAATGAGCAAGATGATTGGTGCATGAAGAGGGTCAGACGCAAGTTGGATGTGTTCTCTTAAAAAAAATATTATTACGCTAGTAGAAAAAATCTATATGTTTACCTATAAACAATGGAAACATGACCAGCAGGAAAAAATACTTCTAATATTTTCTCAGTTATCAGTTATGTACATGAAAATGGAAATTTTGGTATTCAAACTGAACAGAACATGAAACAGAAGAGTCTGTAAGTTAACAGCGTTGATGTGGGGCCACATCTTTCCAACATGGAAACCTGACAGGGCGACACACTGACACATAAGTATTAAAGCATTATGACTGGACAACAATTTATGTACGCCCTTCAATGATACGTTCAGAGTTCTGTAGGCACACACATATGTGAAGCTAAACCTGTCAGTGAAACGATGAACATATCTGTTGCGTACAAAATTTGCACCCCCCCCCCCCCCAAGATGTAATAAAACTTTGCAGCTAAATCACTGGTCAGTTAACACTACTCATCCATATATTTGCAGGTATGCTGAAAAACGAGGTGTAAATGTGTTAGCTGAGATCGATGTTCCTGGCCATGCTAACTCATGGTAAGAGACTTCTTTTATCTTCAGATTTTCACTGATGCATGGTACTAATCATATGCCCTCAAACTAAATAAAATCATCCGGATGGAAAATGGAAGTGTTTTCCTTGTCAGATTCATCCAAGACATTTCACTAAAATTCATAAGTGCAGTTCAATTCAATTCAATAAAAGTATAATACATAACACAGAAACCATTGGTTAAATCGCTTCGGTTAAAAAATAACATTGCTGAAAATTGTGTGACTACAATTTCAGGGGTGTTGGCTACCCATCATTGTGGCCATCAGAGAGCTGCAGAGAACCACTTGATATCAGTAAAAATTTAACATTTGAAGTCATTGATGGCATTCTTTCAGGTGGTATTACATCACATAGATTGTCAATAGAAATGAAGTGGCTTTCAAAGCACCATTAGTTTGAATTTATGTCCTCAAGGAGCATGTTATTCATGAAATAAGGAATATATATATATAATGGATATACTGTTTCCATTCTGGCAGAAAAATAGAAATGAACATGAATAACAGACTAACAAGGTCAATACTTTCTGTTGTGTTTCAGATTTCAGCAAGATTTTTAAGTTCAAATTTGTCCACTTAGGTGGTGATGAAGTCAATACCAGTAAGCAGAACTGCGGAAGCATTGCACATGTATACGGAACAATTGCTCTATATATTATATTCATCCATTTCTCTGAATTTCAGGCTGCTGGACTGCAACACCCCACATTGAAGGATGGTATATTCCTTTGCAAATAAGAGAACTCATAATTTAACAACTTTAATGATGTGTTTTGGCTTCCTTTTGTTGTAAGTATAAAGGAATTCGTGTGCAAATTCCAGTGACTTAATTCAATAATGCTTTTACAGGTTGAATAATAGTCATATGAATGTATCAGATGCATACAGAGATTTTGTATTAAGATCTCAAAAGATAGCAATGTCACATGGCTATGACATCATTAACTGGTAAGAATACTTGCAGATTTACTAGGCTCCATGAAGTTACCAACCTTATACCAATTTAACATACATTGTTCATGCTTACAGGGAAGAAACATTTAATAGCTTCGGAGACAAATTGGACCGTAAAACCGTGGTGCATAGCTGGTAATTTAATGTCAAGCTGATTTGTAACATTGAAAAGGCTTAGCTAGCAATGATAGCACATTGATGCCCAGTTACACAAGATGTTTTCATTGGAGCTTACTGTCATTTTGCAACATGCACATACATAATATTTATGGTTGATACATTTTCTAGAAGAAAGAGAATATATTCAGTGATCAATTGTGCTCATATTAAGTCCATTTTTTTTCTTAATGTTACAGTAGTTACAGATTTGCTCATACACTTACAGGCTTGGAGAGAACGTGGTACCAAAGGTCGTTGCTGCAGGGCTCAGGTGCATAGTAAGCAATCAGGATAAGTGGTACCTAGATCACTTGGATGCCTCATGGGAGGGATTTTACATGAACGAACCCCTGAAAGGTATCAATGACACAAAACAGCAACAATTGGTCATTGGTGGTGAGGTTTGCATGTGGGGTGAGGAAGTGGATGCGTCAGACATTGAACAAACTATTTGGCCACGTGCTGCAGCAGCTGCAGGTAATTACTAATAAGCTTAGGAACCCTAATTTCTGCCTTCAAATATTTCAAATTTAATACATAATTATTGTGCAAGCCAGAGTTTTAATTGTAAGGCATGATTATCTACTACAGTTTAGTTTAATGAATTTAGTAGGAGATAAAAAGAGTGTAATACTGTACTGCAATTAGTTAACATTGCAAGATAATAGTAAACTAAGTCTGATAACCCCACTAATTGAAACTTTTTGAGCACATAAAAACCAGCATACATTCTTGTTTTCATAGAGTATAATTGAAGAGACCAGCAAAAAGAAGGTAACAGATAAATGCTCAGCTCAGATATATATATATATATATATATATATATATATATATATTCTTTTAAAAGAACAGATAAGTGTAATACAGTATAGATTATCAAAGGCATTGAATGCTCCACAGTCGAGTTGGTATATAAATCGAAAATACCCTTTTAATGTACCTAGGAAGGAAAGCGTAAATGCATCACCATCCATGTGAGCAATTTTGACTCACCAATCCTCTTATCTTGCATTTGCATGAAGAGCGACTGTGGACTCCAATTGAGAAGCTTGCAAAAGATACACGATCAGTCACATCAAGATTGGCACGTTTCAGGTGTTTGCTGAACCAAAGAGGCATAGCTGCTGCACCACTAGCCGGTTACGGTCGTGCATCACCATTAGAACCAGGTCCTTGTGTAAGGCAATAGATAACAGAAAGAAAGGGGTATAAACAGAGAAAAAGCAGTCATTCCATGATGGAAAAAGATTTTCTTTTACCCCTTTTGGTATCTTCATTATACTGTATCTCAGACAGGTCTATGATTGTGTAGAACTTTTCAGGTCCTTCTTTGCTCCTCTTTGCTTTTTACACACTTTTGCTCTTCGTTAACTTTAGTTTTCTGCCACAAACTTTGTTAGGGCAACAATGCCAGCTACTCCTATATTGTATGGCAGTGATGTATAACAGCTTTCTAAGGAGCGTACTGATATAATGTTACAATTAGTAGTCTTGAAAGGAAGACTCAATATCTGTGCTGAGCATGACAATAATGAAATTGAAGGATGCTGTTACTGCAAATACAAAAATCCATATGTAGAAATCATCAAATTATTTCAGCACACTTCAATCAAATGGGAAACAAATTTGTATGTATCAATGTATTATTCATTCAAGTGATTAACATCTCCAGGTGTGAAATGCTCCCATTCACAATTTCTAAACTAAGACAGGTTGCGATATGTTAGTACTTGGCATGCATCATGCTGACCAAATTCATCAGGGTCTACACCAGATATATTCTGAAATTGCTCAAAGTATTCCTCCATCGATGATATATACTTCTTCATGCTTCGAAATGCCGAGCGAGATCTAGGCCAGTCTTCATCCATTTTGTAGCAACTTAAAGCTGCCGAAGTCACACAGCCAAAAGGCCCAAAAGTGACTTGTTCCATGCAACCCTTGCAAGCCACTTCCCTACCTGTGATGAATATTCACCACATCTCAGTCCAACACAATCTGGTAAGCTTAACAGGATATGTCATAGGCTGCATCACTTGTGCCATTTATGTTTGCATACCTTCAGAAGCTATTTTTCCGAGAGTGAGAAGATGGCCTGATGTGCATGATTTGGATGCTGAAAAATTCTTGACAAGCTGGAGCTGCTGAATGTGAGTGCTACTACCAATCCTGTCAAGAATTCGGTAGAAATTGAAGGTATGAAGATTGAAGGAATGGCCAGATGTTATCCACCAACTGATCAAATGTCACTGGAGCTGAAGGCCATGTTAAGGATAATAACTGCACATCAGTACAATGGAATCAGAATAATGTCCGAGGAAACAAAATAACTTGAGCGTAGAAATATCAACAACTGTTGATAGTTAGAAAGTTCCATTTGTACCTTGCCAGCTCTGCTGATCATGCCCGCACGGTGGGATACGGCGGCCGCCTATGAAGCGTAGTTGGGGACGCCATCCGAGAGGTCCGCGAGGAGGAGGAGCTCCGGAGACGAGGCAGCGGCGGCGGAGGAGGTTTGGTTGGGCATGAGGAGGCGGAGATCCGCGGCGAGCTTCTCCGCGGAGGTGTCTAGCGCCTCCGCGTCGGGGCAGGGCTCCTCGGAGATTTTCATGGGGGTTACTCAGAAAACAAAATGCTGCAACAATTTTGCTCGTCGTAACTTGATTGAACTTCTTCGACACGAAGCCCAATTTCCACTGGAGGCCTACGCGAGGTTACGAAAGCCCAAAGCCCGTATGTGTGTCCATTGTCTTTTTCTTCCCCAGATTTAGCTGGTTTGGTTTCCCGAAGGAAATCGCGGGATTAATCATCGGATAGCTCAATCGTTGGAAGCCCGGCTGCCCGAGTGCTCTGCTCTGCTATCCTTGCGCGTCGCTTCCATGGCTCTTCTCCGACTCCAAGAACAGTGCTCGCTCCTCCGAATCTCTAGCTCCCATCTGCCAAATCCCCTCAACCCCCCACGGAATCCTCGCAAGGGCCATCTCCTACCACCCCATGCGGCCAAGACTGCCGACTCCACGGATTCCCCTGTTCCGGGAGTCCACAAGATCGCAGTCTTGGCGCGAAACGCAGCGCCTTGGCGGGAAGCCCTCGTCCCCGTCGCTGCCGCCGCCGCCGTCGTGTCCTGGCCGCTCCCTTCCTTCGCGGCGGAGGGCGACGGGAAGGTGAGCCTCGAGTCCATCGTGGTTGCCATCGACGACTTCAACAACCGCAACCCCTTCTTCGTGGCGGGGGTGGTGTTCGTGTGGCTCGTGGTCATCCCGCTCGTGCAGGAGTATTACTTCAAGAAGTACAAGCCCGTGAACGCCATCGACGCGTTCCGTAAGCTCCGGGACGTGCCCGAGGTGCAGCTGCTGGACATCAGGCGGGCCAAGAGCGTGCGGTTCATGGCGCCGCCCAACCTGAAGATTGTCGACAAGAGCGCCTTGCAGGTAGAGTTCGACGAGGAGGACGAGCAGGGGTTTGTCAGGGAGGTGCTGGCAAGGTTCCCGGATCCGGCGAACACCATCATCTGCGTCCTTGACAAGTGAGTGCTAAATGGAATCCTTGTCTAATATAATGAGGTACAGTTGGGCCTTTTTTTTTTTGGTCAATGCTGGTAGTGCTAGAAGCAGTGTCTTTTGTGAATTGGTCACTTGGATGGCATTAGATCAGTGTTAAGCAGCTTAAAAATCCTTGAATTTAGCAGTGCGAAGTAACAGTACAACTTGCAGTAAAACTCAATATAGCTATTGCAAATCAGGTGGTCCGGTTGCGTTAACACTTCTTGAATTGTGAACAATTCTCGGCAATGCAGTCACCTATGATTTGTTCAGATGGATGACCCATAGATATCAATGTAGCTATATTGTTAGTATTTGTTATTACCTCAATATAGCAATATTTGGTATTCTCTAATTGACGTAATTAGCTGACTAAAAATCAGATAGATAAAATACGATGTCATATTGAGGTGCATTTTTCAGCCTAGTTGAAAACAAAAAATTGCCATATAAACTTTAAGTTTGTGATAACCTGTCTGACTCTGCCATCATTTCAGTTCGTGCCGAAACAGTTGTGTGCAATTTCACTTAGCTGAAACGTATATCTAAATTCCTGTATATCACCTTGATTTTTTTGTCATACTTCCATCTGGTTACCAACTTAAATTTATGTTGTGTAAGGTAGCTTCGATGATAATTCTTTGAAAGTTGCTGAGCTACTAGTCAAGAATGGTTTCAAGGAAGCCTATGCAATCAAAGGGGGGCTGAGAGGCCCAGAAGGGTGGCAAGTATAGCACTGTGGGAAACAATATACTCCTATATACTCCGTAGTTATCTTTTCTCATTCTAAGTTTTTCAATTTTCTTAGGCGGTTCAAGAAAACTATTTTCCTCCATCAGTACATGTTTTCCCTAGGAAAAAGAAGAGCAAAAAGTTTACACACACAGATGATAGCACTGCTGGATCAGAGGGCCACCATGAAGAGAGTGGAGAACCAGTGGCTCCTAATAACAGCTCTGTTGTTGATAAAGCCGATGAATCTGAAGATGGTCACAAAAATCCAAATGGGAGCATTTCTGCTCTGAAGCATGCAACAGCGAGACCATTATCACCATATCCAAATGTATGGTTCTTGTTCCTTTTTCAGCACCAAACTTAAATGTTCATCTTGTTCTGATTTTTTTCCTCAAACCTCCAACAGATCTGCATTTAGTATGGAATTAATAAATATAAAAAATATATTCTTGTTTCTTACTTATTGCTTTTACACCATAACTAAATTCCGCTATGAATTACTGTTCCCTCATTCTGTCCCACAACCAACTACATGTTTAATTCTTTTGAGCTTTTCGTGCAGTACCCTGACCTGAAGCCCCCATCATCTCCCACACCAACGAAACCAGACAAATAGGAGCAATGCAGGGAAACCGTTCAAGATTCAAAGTCAGTCATTCATTTCCTGAACATACATTTTGGTATACTTCTAACCCATGGATGTTGAGGCGATTGATCAAAATGGGGAAGACCATTTCTGCCGTCTGAAAATTGTTGATGCTACTTATTGCTGTACTGTTTGTTTGTACATTGCCCTGGAGCGAAATGACAATGTGTATCTGACTTGAACCTGAGAACTCTTCAGTTTGACGATTGTGGTTATCTTTACTATTAGTCACTTTTTTCAATATATGCATATTACAGAATTGAGGTGTAGGATTTCTTTCATACAGCCGTTCTGCATGAAGAGGCTTTAGTACTCTTCAAGGAGTACTAGCTGTTTTGCCTTGTGGACTGCTGAGTGCTATTTCTTTCCCACTCAACCAAGAAGACCTTTGTAAGAAGCCAAACTTGTGGAAGGAATTATAGATTCCAGAAGCAGCAGCAGTCCAATTACTTGATCCATAGCTGTCTCTTACATCCTGAACACTGCACTGTTAAGTGATACGGTATGAAACTATTATGCCTAGTGAGGGCTCGTTCGGCAGTCAAGTTTTGATTCCAGGCATGTTTTCCATCCTGGCCAGGATGGAGTGAATCCAGGAGTATTCAGTCAAATCTGGTCACAAATGAAACAGGTCTGGAATCAAACCTGATCACCAATGAAACAGTGTTCGGCTAGGAATTAAACCAGATCACAACATGATTACACGCTGGTGCTCTAGCTCGTCGACGACGTCGCGGACCTGCGCGTGACGGTGGGCGACGGCGACATCAGTGGCCGCGGCCGCGGCGCAGCTGGCCCGGGTACTGGTCTTGCTCTCCGAGCTGTTGCACCACCCGCAGGCGCAGGACTCGCTACGTCACCTCGGCTGGTCGCCCCCACTCGCGGAGCGCCTGCTCGACGAATTTCTCCGCCTCACCGACGAGAGGTGATTGCCGGCGAGAAATATGCGGAAGAAAGAGGACATTGTGTAAGGGGATGGCCACACCGTCGTCACTAACAACGTCAGTGGCTGTTGCGCCGCCTCGCACCGCGTCATCAGTCCAGGCTCGCACTGCACCAGGCTGCGCCACCAGCCCTTGCTCGCGCCGCGCCCGCTCCTCGTCCTCACGGGCCAGGGGCGGAGCCAGCACACGAGTGCAATAGGGTCATTAGCTTGATTAATAAAGTTAATTGTCTTGCTAAACACTGTTAAACATTGATTTTCTATTGATTTGGCTGGAAGCCATTGGGGTCACCTGACCCCAGTGCGTCAATGGTATCGCCGCCCCTGCCTCACGCTTCACCGATGCCAGCCACCGCAAGTCTTCTCGTCTCGGTCGGTTTCAATCCAAGAGGTAAGAGGTAGGGTTTTATTCCGGACCGAGGAGGCGGTGGAAAGGCCGAGAATGGCCCGGTTTAATTCCGTACCAAGTTTAACCGAAGGCGTATTCTGATGTGGATCAGATTTGAAACCGGGCCACTTCAATCTGCGCGGATCGGGCCACAACTCTGGCCAATCCTGGGCTAACCAAACGGGCCCTGATTTGAAACACGGCAAGCTGATTAGCCGTGTACTCCTGGCTAACAAGGTTCGGAACGTGGCCTTAAGTTACAATGCCCAAGCATGCATGGCTATCATTTTAGAACACGGTAATTTTTTCTTATTTTCTATATTTTTTTAATTTAAATTAATTTATGTGAAATTTCAATGTGATTTTTATGAGATTTTTATTTGATTTCTGTGAAATTTTTGCAATCCAAAAGAGGTCTAACCATTACCTGATTCTTAACGGTATCATCAAAGAAATGATCATCAAGCTCTAATGAGGGTCACCTGAGGACAGGAGACGAGGTTTCGATCTAGAGTAAGCACAATTTCACCGTGCCATTTTTACACGGTACGATCACTGTTTCTGATGCAGGGTGCAATCGAGCAGTTAACTAGAAACCCAGCGCGACTCATCTTTCTCCTTCATCGTGACCGCCTCTGACATGACCCATGCTTCATTGGCTCTGGGATTGCTCTGTAAGCCCACGGCCGCGAGTGTGAAGAGTTCATCCGTTTGCATTTTTCTATTTTTATCGAAAAGTGCTATCATACATAACTATGGTTATTATTTCTGAGCGTAAGTTGGCAAGCAATTCTTCCATTTTTAATTTGCAAGAAATATGCATTTACAAAGTCTTAAAATTGCATTGATCAAACATCTACCCGTTCATCATTTTTCATAAACCCACTTCTCTTCCACCTTGTAGATCTTGAGTCAGAATCATCATCTTTTACCAATGGTCTTCTACTCCTCTGGGTCCTTCATTGCACTGGGCATACTCGCTCCACCAATATACAAGGAGCTTTTCCTCCCTCTATTATAAAAGAGCTGAGAAAAAATAAAATAAACTTCAAGAGTACTCATAAAATAAGATGTAGAGGGCATCCTCTTAACTTGAAGTGAAGGTGCAGACTCAATTGATGAATCAAGTTTAAATAGGAAATGAGCAAGAAGTAAACTGCTAGTCTGCTATGAATAATATATATTAGGACAGTCAAGCCTAAAAATTGCTATATGAGATCAATCATCCAACAATGTTACCAATATTCAAATGGATGTTGCACAAACGATGTAGCTTTACTATAGCCAATGTTACCTGATATTTAGTGCCACTAAACAGAAATCTTACCAGAGGCATTGAACATAAAAAAAGAAATCACTTACGTAGA
>BCLH01001297.1:2628-27029 GCA_001602315.1 Zoysia pacifica
GCTTCATCGCCGCCGTCGCGTTGCGCGCGCCAGCCAGCGTGACCGTCAGCGCGGCCCACGACAGCCGCGCCGGGCTGGTCCCCACCTCCGCGGCGTACGGCGCCAGCGTCGCGTCGCACAGGGTGGGGTACTCCGTCCCCGCGCACCACGAACGCAAGAACCCCGCCGCCGCCGCCGCGTCGGAGGACGACGCCGCGAAGACGCCGCTGCCGCACCAGCAGAAGGAGAGCACGGACAGGAGAAGCAGGAGTGTGGAGCGACGAGCCATTGAACTGTCCCGGAATGAACTCGCGTAGTATTACGCAGCACGGGTCGATCGACTTACACAGGTCGCAGGACACGTGAACTCTGCTCTGCCAAGGGAGTGAAGAGTTCCGGAGGCGGGCGCTGGATTATATAGGACCGGGAAGGCGATGAAGCCTCGATATTTTCTCTGTTGTGATCGGCATGCAGAAAGGCCGACGTGTCATCGTGTTGGGAGATCGCACGCGCCTGGCAGCGGCTACCTCGCTGGTTCCCTCGGGCAGGCGGCTACGCGATTGTGCAGCGCTTGCGTGCGTGCGAAAAATGCATGGAGCGGATGGGGGCATCGACAACGGTATCCGTTGCTTTCAGGGTGGTGTGGGACCGATTTTAGTTTTCGAAAAAATTTGGTTAATTAGCTGTTTTGTTACAGTATTTCGACACTTTTTTTAAGGAAAAATTGGTGCTATAGTAATTTAGACCGAATTGGTTTCACTGATTTTTGTGAATGCTTTCTTTGAAACACGAGAAAATTTTTCGTTTCTTACATTTTTACCGTAAAATTGAACTGATTTCTATTAAATTTGTGTGTGAGGTTTATGTAAAATTCCTGTGTTTCAAAAAAGCCTGAAAATTAGCTAGTTTTGGCCCGACCGAATCCATGGCGTTGGGCGTTTGCGTCTGACGTCGCGGTCGCCGCCGGCTGGGGCGGGCGCCGCGACGAGGGGCAGACAAATCGCCGTGGTTCCCCGTCGATCCAGTCGCGCGTTGCGTAGTGTGGCACCCGAGCGACCGCTTCGTCCTCTCTGCGAAACTTCCCCTTCGTACTTAAACTGATTCTATTCAGATAAAAAGTGATGTGATCAAACTAAAATCGAGGCTCTCTAAATCGATTCCGAGAGTGACATATTTGGCCGCATAGTTGAACTATTAGCTAGTAATTCCAACGTCGCTGGAGCCTTGGAGCATTATATAAGAGCAGTGCTAAAGATATACTATCTCCTCTTCTTTCATTTTATAAGAAATAAAACTTGAAATTAATTTGAACCGTCAAATTTTAGAAAGAAAAAATAGTTTATCCGATGTTTCCGACAAAATTTTCTTTTATGTAACAATTTCTTTTCTGATGATGACGTTTATTTTTAAAATAGTCGCTTAACTAATATATAACACACGCAACTTTTCATAATTTGTTGATTTCCTTTTAATTTAAATATTATAATAATTATTTATTATTTTAATATTTTTACCTCTTAAGAAATAAAAAAAATCATTTTTTTTAAAAATAGCGGCTCATGTTCATTTAGGTCTACTGTTGAATTTATCTTATATAATCCTGCGTTTATGTCTCGGAATGAAATCTATCGATGACCCGTCACCATACCAGGGCCCTCATCAATAAACTTACGTCGTCATAACGTAGAAGATTGTATGGATGCTGTTGACTGCTCTTAATATCCAGTCGGCATTTTTGGTGGGGTCCTGGGAGGCTGCGAAATTGGGATTGGAGCCGATCTCTTGATCAAGTAAGTATCTTCTTATGATCTTATCAACACTGAACTGGCTGCGGAAAGTGCCAGGTCAGGGAGCGTATCTTCAGGCGCGGGCGGCCGGATAACCGTGTTTTTGCCCTTTTTTGGGACCAACAGTAGCACTGGTCTGGTAAAAAAAAAAAAAAAACAGTAGCACTGGTCACTGGACCCCTTTTTTGGGACGGAAACGGACATGTTGCTTTGTTCAGCAAGGATCCGCCGCTGTGGTCTGTGGATAGTTTAGCCGGAGAGTGACTGTTATTTACTGCCTCACCGGTGCTGGCGACTGTTCTGAAATCTGCATCACTGCGTGAGAGGATGGGCCTGTTTGAGTGTTTTCTCGCCGGGCCTTTCGTTGCCTCATCTGTTCTCCTCGGTGGCTCGGTGATTATTCGTTCTTGATCCGTTGCGGAGTTCTGGCGACATGGTATGTTTGCTCGGTTACTACTCAGTCGAGGACGACGGCGAGTCGGCAAGGACACGGAGTTGTAACCTTTTTGTGCCTGACGCCGCGCCATGGATGGCTCATCAGGGCTACTCCGGCGCCTTTGCCGGCGAGTGAGTCGCAAGCAAGCCAAAGCAACAGCGGTGACGGCGTACACTACTGTAAAAAAACTATTTGTCTCGACACCTCTCTACGGCGAATACAGATGACTCACAATTAAAAACCGTTTACATTAAAAAAAATGGATTTTAAAAAAATAATTATCTGCACTAATAGTCTTAATACAGATAAATTTCATAAAAATATGTCTATATAGCACTTTATTTTCTGCTGACATAAAGTTTAAAACCACCGCATACACAAATAAGATTTTTACGAGCGGTCAATAAAAACAGCCGCGTGCACAGATCCCTCCAGTCCGAAAAATTTTGAAGTCCACGCGCGGGGGGGCCTGAAAGTCGAATGCGGTGGCTTTAAAGTCTCACCCGTCCTCTGCCCTCTATTTCCGTGCTCCCTGCGCAGATTTCTCTACTCTCTCTCCCTCGCGCGGGTCTCTTCCTCGAACGCCGCCCCCTCTCTCCTCTCTTTCTCCCCCTCGAACCACGGCATCCAGCGCGCGGCGCGGCGGAGCGAGGGTATTTCGTAATTTTTTATATATAATTTGATATAAAATTATATAATTTATATATTTTTTTATACACGTCTAAAAATTTTAAGTTTACCTCAGCATACGTGACCCACCCGCTGGTAATGTCAATGGACGGCGGCCAGTGCGGAATGCGTCCTTCGCGGGCAAGGCGGCGGCAGCGAGCTCGGGCCTCGACCTCGGCCTCCCCCCTCTCTTCCACGGCGCAGCAGCGGTGGTCTCGTCGACATCGACGGCGGCACTGCACGGGGGGGCACGGCGTGGCGTCGGCCCGCTGGGGGCTCGGCGGTGTCGGGAGCGCGGGGCAACGTCGACGCGCTTGTGGGCGTGGGTCGACAGCTCGACGGCGCGGCGACGGCTCCCATGTGGTGGCTCCGAGCCGGGCACGACGATGATGGCGGCTCGGACGCGCGGACGACGACGGCTCCTAGTGGGGTGCATCTACAGGGGTGCAACTAGCGGGTGCATCTACCGGGTTGCACCTAGCGGGTTTTTTTTTTTTGTCAAAATGAACTGTGCTGGCGATGCTCATAGTTTGCCGCTGCATTAGAAAATTTGCAACCGCCTACATTAAAACTTTTAATGCAGGTGATTTTTATTTTACCGCGTAAATAAATCGGTATTTTACAGCTTAAAAATGCCGACGGATTGAAATTTCGTCAACGCAAATGCCTTTAGTCCCGCACGTAGAAATCGTTTTTGCAGTAGTGGTATACAGTGCTGGCGCGCCGCCTCTCGTCTTCACCTCCGGCTCCGGTCAAGTCCGTGTGGAAAACCTGGAGCGCGATTCTCGGAACGAGCTAACGGCGCCTTCTCGCTCATCCGCACACCTATGGCTGGTGTCGACTCGTTCACAATCCACGTTATCCTGGTGCACACGAGGCAAATTTGGGAGCATGCGATCGACATGGCACTGTCTCTTATCCACAGCTCGCGCCCTGAATTGCCAACGGAAATTGCCATATCCGCGCGCGTTTCTTCGGGTGTGGTAGACTGCATAGACAGCTCTGCCTGCATCAGTCATGGCGCTGATCAGCACTGAACCTTGTCACTGTCGTCACCGTCTGTTTCGATGGGGTGGGGGGGGGGGGGGTGGGGAGGAATCCTTGCCAATGGACAACAGCATCTTGGTCCGTCGCACTGGCCACTGGGTGAGGATGACAACAGGCCAGATATCTTTGCCCATTAATTCACCGGGAACCATCAATGCAGAAAATGGATTCGCAGTTCAATATTTCGAAATGGCCGGACGCATCAGATAGACAAGATTCAAACGTCCACACGTACGGGCGAGCTCGCCGGACTAATTTCTATGGAGTACTTTTCTAGTTATGGACGGAATGCACAAGGCATTATCCAGTTGAAGGCGGGAGGGGACGTATACAGGGAACAAGCAGGGCCAGTAAAACACAAGAAAGGAGTTCCAAGACTACAACAATCGAAACTCTTAAAGTAAGTCAAAAATCACCTTTAATTCCTGATAACACAAACACATCGTTCGTTAAATTGACACATCTACATCATTTGGCCTAGGAGAGTCAGCGGCGCAACAACTATTCTCCATTGATAAGAACATGTTGTTAGCCTCTTCTAACAACCCATCTCCTGTTTATGAAAGCATTAGGTTCCAATTTCCAAACCACTGGTTTGGGATATAGCAGTAAAAATAGCCTTGGCTTCTCTCTTTGCCAGCTTTAAACAAAACCATCAATCATAATTTAGTAAGTACGATCCTCAAGCCAAAAGTTCATGGAAAGGAGACTTTGAAATGCGACATGTGCTTTGTCAACAGAATTGTTCTTACGAAGTCCTCGAAGATTATATTGTAATGTAATGATATTTAATTTGACTCCGCTGTCGATCATCTTGCGATATTGCTCCAACGCAGCAGTAATTCTACCAGCTTCAAACGATCCATTTCCGCATAATGTTATGCTCCCTCCAATTGTTGATGCGGTGGACTTTTAATATTATCTTTAATCAATTGTTTTATTTAAAAAGTGTGATAAATCATATATTTTTTATAATATTCCTTATAGTAAAATGCCTTTGGAATATTATTTATAACTATACACATTTAAACTATTTTTAAAAATAATATAAACAGTAAAAATAATATTAAAAGTTAACTGCGCTAATAATTTAAATAAACCAAGAGTAGTATTCCAAGATAATGGCCGGTGAGAAGGAAGCCCACGAAAGACTGGGCTGAGAACTGAGCCATTGGCTAAATGGAGTGGGCTGGTAGCTGGTGCATGAACGTTGCGGCCTAACCCAACTTATTTCCAAGTACGCCGAGGCGAGAAGTCTGTATGCGTAAACCACAACTACAAAGACGTAAAATAACACAGAGGACGGAAAGCTATCTCGTTCATCCGGACCAGCTCTATCCAAAAACGGCGGGCGCCTTCCTCCTCCCGCTTCGTGTCCTCCCCCAAATCACACGACCGGCCGGCCACTCGCAGCCTCCTCCTGATGCTTCGCCTGTCCACCGCCGTCGTCACCTCAGCTCCCGTCCCCACATCCGCTTCCTCCGTCCGCCTCCGCACGCGCCGCCTCATCCGCCTTCATGTCCGCGCCTTCGCGGCCGCAGCGCCCTCGCCTTCCGCCCGCAGCCTCCGGCTGCTCGAGTGGGGCAAGGTCTGCGACGCCGTCGCTTCCTTCGCTGGCACTGCACACGGCCGCGAAGCCACTAAGGTATTGCGCCCACATCCCCTGGGGATGCCATGTATTGTTGCGCCCACATCCTCTGAAGCCTGATACGGTTTGGTGTGTGCAGAAACAACTGTGGGAGGTGGAGGACGTGAGCTATGAGCAGAGCCGGAGGTTGCTCCAGGAGACTGAGGCGGCGGTTTGGCTACTTGACAATGCTGGTGGGGCCATGGATTTCTCGGGGTTGGATACAGTTGCGGTGAGGACTCGGGACGCTGTAAATGTTTGCTGTTTCGTGTATTTCGTAACACGCTCTCCTGGAATTCACTAATTACGGAATTGTACGCAGATGCTAAAATATTTTTGAAACCTTAGTACTCCTAGTAGCAGTATAACTGTATAATTGTAGGATTCCATTATTGAACCAACTCATTTCCCAGTGGTGGTACTAGCTAAGTTCTATAACCTTATGTGTTCAAAGGAAATCATTTGATGCCTGTCATACTGTGCCATTTCTTTCAAGAAGATTAGATGGATCCTTTCTTTCTATTTTTACTGTGCATTGTCCTCCTGTGAATTTGTGTTTGTCTCTCTCTCTTTTTTTTTTGGGGGGGGGGGGGGGGGGGATTCATAATAATGACAGAAATTTGACGTATACCTGAATCTGTTTGCCAACCTCAGTTAATAGCTGTTGATGATGATGTTTGATAACATCACTCTTCATACCTCATTTTGCTTTATCTTTTTAGATGCCAATTGCCCAATTATGACATGTGGATACACTATTGAATCTTCTGTTTTCTGTAATTCTGTATAATAACTAAAGGTAGAATCTGCAATACACTGTGTCTCTGGAGGTGCCGTGATAAAAGGTCTGGAAGCTATGGCAGTTGCTGTCCTGATGCTGTTTGTTGAATCTTTGCAAATAAATATTAAAGCTGCAATGAAGCAGGATGAAGACTCACATACCCGACTAATCCCTCTTACTGAAATGGTAAACTCCACTCAGCTTTTGCTATTTTATCTTTTAGTCACCTATTATACAATCATTCGTGCTACTATATTGTGCTGAAATATTCTTATTCTGACGTGCAGGTTTTAGATGTTGTCATTAACAAGTCACTAGTGAAGGCTATACAAGATATTGTTGATGATGATGGTTCTGTAAAAGATAATGCAGTTTAGTTCTTGCACCCTACTTTTATTTCTGTTTTCCTTCTCTTTTTTTTTTCTTCAAAGGTATTCTTTCCCTTCTGGTGATGTGATTTTAATGTGATAAACATTTTATTTGCTATCTCATGAATGGTACTGCAAATTCCATTGATTCATAAACACCGAGTGTTACACATGAACAGCCAGTCATCTGTATTAGAATTTCTTTGTAACCAAGCAATGTGGTATTTTAGCACTACCCAAGATACAATGTTTGTGGTTACTCACTCTTTACCTCATCATAAAACAAAGGTGATCTATTACTGTACAGATAGATGCTTGAACTTCGAGTTAACTTTAATTGGTGTATTTGTAGTAGTAGTTGATGCCCATCTATGCTAGTACGGCTGTTGCTACTACTAAGTGCATCATATTGGTTCCTCATAACTCGTATCCCTTCCCTATTGTATCTTGCTGTTCATATGCCTCTTTTCCTAGCTTTTTTATTATTTTTCATATCTTTGCGGCTTTGTAATCGTTGTCACCTGCCTGGATATGCTTTTTTCTTAACTAGAATAATTCATTATTTTCAGAGCAGTGAGCTAAGACGATATCGAGAGCGAGTTCAGATCCTAGAGAGCAGGGTATGTAGTTCTAGAGATCTTTTCTTTTTTAAAAAATTGCTTTTGTACAGATCTGCGATGTGTTGCATGCTGTATAAGTTATCCTTCCTGGACTTCTTTTTGCCTTTTTTTTTTCTATTTGCCCTGTTGCAACAGTATAATTGTTGGGTTTTCCTTGTTTGATTTAAACCGTTGTGGTACAAAAACACTAAAAACTTGGTTTTATTTTATGTATCATTATACTAAGTAAGGTAGCCAAGCTCAACTTCTTCACTTTTCTGATCTCTTGTATACTTGAGGATAACATCTGAAGTACTGTGCTTCATAATGACAACTTATACATGACCCAACCAGACCAAAAGATACAAAGCCATATTATATTCGATTAGATAATCATGATACACCATGTCACGGGGGCTTATATGATAGGAGATATATAGTTTGGACTTGGAGGACAGAAACTCCATTTATGGCGTTGCATGACCTGGAGGTGTTCTGAAAGAAACAACTGTGCTCAGTAAAGAGCTAAAGAGAGGCAGAGGGACAGGCATACATGGATTGGGAAGTAATGGTAGAAAGTATACTTATTATATTTTGCTCACTCAAGGATGATGAATTATTTACTTCCATCTTAAGGGTATAGGAGGTCTTTTGTATCAAATCCTTTTCCTTCGCTGCATATGAATAGACAACAACCTCCTGGCGACAGCTCCTGTGGGGTGAAGCAAAAGAACTCGATACAAAATAACTCCTATACCCTTAACAACTCACATATGCAGGAGTCCCTAACAATTTCAAACTAGAAAAATAATATAAAAAGTGTCTGCTAATTCATATAATTATTTTGAATCCTACTAACAACACAACAAGATAGATCCTTTCAGTTGCGAGCAAGTTGGGATGGAAAGGTTAATAAAATGATTGTTAAGAAAATCTGCCGTGGCTATCGTGACACCATGTTTTCAGTTATGCTGTTACAGTCTTACTTAGAGATTACAAGGTCTTCAGCGAAGGCATGAGCTAATTATTGTGGAAACGCTATCCCTATGATTTTTCAAAGTTACAAGCTACATTTTATAATCAAAAACTGTATTTTGATGGAACATTGTTGTTGACAATTAATTACTAAAAGCTGCATCTTGTCAACTTTTCAGCTGTACCAGCTTATGGACAGGTTGATGCGCAATGCAAAGAATGAAAGTTCTTTGTCGGTATTGTTTCATGTAACTCATTTACTGCTAAGGTCACATCATTTTCGATGATCTACAAACTATTAATTTGTCTAGGAAGTGTGCATTGTAAATGGGCGATGCTGCATTAGAACAACCGGGGACAATTCTTCGAAGTTTGACGGATTACTGCTCTCCAGGTGTGCCAAACTTTAGATGTAAGACTCATTATGGTTGATACATTCCCAGAATATTGGGATCTTCAATGTTATAGAAACACGTAGTAAGTTCCCCTCAATTTGGGATCTTTTGATTGTGAAAGATACTGGATTTTCTTTCTATATCATTTAGCACAATTGTTTTCACCAGTCAATATTACGAAGAGTCAAGTGACCCTCATAAAATCACTCAACAATTTGAGACCACTGATGCGTATAAATTCCTTTTTGCTAATTTGAAACTATTTTGATCAAGACTTATGTCTGCTGTAGTGGGTCAGGCACTGGAAACATGGTAGAACCAATTGCTGCTGTTCCGTTAAATGATGAGTTGCAGGAAGCAAGAGCACTTGTGGCTAAAGCTGAAATAGATGTCTTATCAAAACTGACTGATAAGGTTACAACAAAAAATAATTTGGTTTTGTGATTCTCCGTTCCCTTATGCCTGGTTTCTTATTTTTTTTCAATTTGCAGATTCTTCTTGAGCTTGAAAGTATTCAGAGCTTACTGCAGGAAACAATTAAACTTGATAAGGTGCTGTTGTTTTATTCTGTATTAAACTTGATAAGGAGCTTACTTAATATCTTGATAGCAGATCTAAAACAATTAATATTTCTGTACATTTGGCTAGGAATGAATGGCTTAAATTTTGCTTTGACTTTATCTGTGTCTTGGTGGCACTTTGAAATATAGTTTCCTAGAAATCCCACACTGAAAACTGGAAACTTTTAAATCATGGATGGTGTGCTATATGGTATATGAGGGACTTGAAATTAATTATTGAAATTGCAGAGAAGAATACTTGTTTTACCATATAAAATACGAAATAATAAATTGTGGATTGGAAATTATGTGCTATATGAAAAATGTACATCGCTTGCTTTGCAGGTCACAGCTCGTGCAAAATACAGTATAGCACATGATGCTACATTTCCTGATTTATATCTACCAAACTGTGAGAACAAAAATGTCACAAGTGCTACAGGTGGGTCTGCCAATACAACTTCCTCAGGTCACCACTATAAAAAGGCATGGAAACTGTACATGGCAAATGCATACCATCCACTACTGCTTCATCAGCACCAGGAAAATCTCCATGAGGCCAAAAGGGATGTTGCAAATGCCATAGCAGTGAGTTTACCTGGCTCAAACATTATGCTATCATATAACTTCTCCAAAAGGGTTTTATTAATTGATGAGATGGTATTGTTTTCTTACAACCCATTTTGTTTTTGTCAAGTGCAATTGAAGTTTTGCTTCACTATTACAGGATATTCGGAGGAGGAAAATATATGGACAAGACATGGCAGACGAAGATCTACTGGCATCACACCTCGATGCCATGAAACTTAGGGTCAGTTCTAGTCATTATGAATGATGATTGATGGAGCTAGTTTGATTAGGTAATTTACGTTCCAGTTTGCAGGTTTCTCAGCTAGAAAAAGCACATCCAGTACCAGTAGATTTTATGATTGCTGAAGAAACTACTGTTTTGGTCATAACGGGTCCAAACACAGGGGGCAAAACAATTAGCTTGAAGACTGTTGGCCTGGCATCTTTGATGGCTAAGATTGGTAACGGAATAGCTATACATAATATTTCAGAGTGACAATTTTAAATTTACCTGCTTATAAAGTAGATTATATTATTCCAGATCTTATTTAAATGTTAGCCATTTTATGATTGATGCAATCACTGATGCCACATTTTATTGCAAAGGAAACCGTAGATATTGTACCTTCCACTACTGGAACATCTTGCATAACCATATCTATTCTGCTGCAGGCTTATACATTCTAGCTTCTGAACCAGTGAAAATTCCATGGGTTAATGCTGTTTATGCTGACATCGGAGATGAGCAATCTTTGACCCAGTCACTTTCTACATTTTCTGGGCACCTGAAGAATATTGGAGTATGTATTAGTATTTGTCATATTCTTCTGAAACTAGCTCCATAATAATTGCATTACTGAATGCAACTACCAATTAAATAAAAATAATTCTGCTTTCTTTCTGAACCCTAAGCTATTAAAGGCCTCTTTGGTAAAGCTCTGATTCAGATTTACCCTAACATGAAATTGATCCTTTTTCAGGCCATTTGTGCACAGTCAACTTCAGAATCCTTGGTCCTTTTGGATGAGGTGAATTGTTTACCTGCTGTCTAGATAAATATCAGATATATGTTGGTTACTATGTGGCTATATTTGTAAATATGGAGGTTCCTATGACACATTTTATTGCATGTGACAACCTGTTTGTATTTTATAAGTTCCTCAAAGGAATTGATATTCAGTTGTATTTCTTGCCCAATTTATAAAAAGGACATTGTTGCTAGCTAAGATTTTCTCATCATGGAAGATCCTTTTTCTCTGAACTTTACTTATCTGAAAAATGATGATGGTACATTAAGGTAGGTGCTGGGACAAACCCACTTGAAGGTGCTGCTTTGGGGATGTCTCTTTTGGAATCTTTTGCTGAAGCTGGCTCTTTTCTGACTCTAGCTACAACTCATCATGGAGAACTTAAAACGCTGAAATACAGGTTCCTGCTATTCCAAGCTCAACCTTTTCTTTTATCATAGTTCATTGAAATATTGAAAGATGAGCATGTCCTTAAATTAGGTTTACATTCTTCACGAATTAATATGAAATTCACGAATTGTGTATATGTAAAATAATATTTTTCATCTACCAAAATTTGCACTGTGGAAAAAACATCATTGGCCCCTTACTGTCAATGATGCCAAGCAATTTTTTAGGATGTGACTGAGTACCAGCACTATACAAGTCAAGATAGATTGTTTTGAAGAATTTAGTGGCTTGCTAGTTACTGGCCAGTATCACACTTGTTACTGTGAAGTTGTTACATGCCTTTTTCATTCCTTTTTTTTTCAGGTATTGACACTGTTGTAGTCAACTTTGTTATTGTTTTCAAATAGAAAGGAGCCCTCCAATTCAATAGGATTTTTGTGACTGGAAGAACTGAGTTGTACAAACCCACCACTGTATCTTACGAGATCTCTCTCCCCCCTATAGAAGATATTGATCTTGGCGCAAGTTAGGTTCTTCTCAGAACATCACCCTTTAAAATTTATGATTTCTGAAGCAGACAATAGTTCTTTCAAAGTAAAAGCACAATTCAAGGAACATTTCACTAGAAATATGACTTGAGAAGGATGGCATTATGGCCTTGAGCATTTGCCCTGAATAGAAAATACAAATTGATTGTTACCCAGCAAACATGGCATAATATTGTTACCTAACTCATTATTGTATATACTTTCAGCAATTATTCATTTGAGAATGCATGCGTGGAATTTGATGAAGAGAATCTGAAGCCCACATTCAAGATACTTTGGGGAATACCAGGTTATGTTTTCTCCTTACAATCTGATCATTTGAAAGTTCCAATTTGTTTGTGCACTCTCAGTAGCCATTCTCCTTGGTAGTTTATATAGGATTAGTTGTGTATTTTAAATTTTAATTGATATGTGCGCTTGCATGTTCTTATTCCATTCTTGAAGTTATTTTGTTCTCATTTCATCACACATTCAGGTCGCTCAAATGCAATCAATATTGCTGAAAGGCTAGGTTTGCCTTTGGATATCATAGAAAGCTCACGGCATTTGCTTGGAACAGCTGGTGTGGAGATAAATGCGGTAGGTTTAGCTACATCATACCCTACTTATTAAAACATGGGTCATCATATGATCATAGCTTTGAGTTGCTTTGAAAAAGACTTGGGACGCTCCTCAATGCTTCCATTGGAACTTCCAGTGATGCATGTTTGTTCAAAACATACATACCCTGATATAAAGTTGATTTATATGTTTTGTTAAGGTTGAGACCTTTTGCACACTGAACTTGTATGATTCTTTGCATATTGTCTAATATGGCTTGATATAATTCACAGTATCTAAATGTCATATTGCAGTTGATAATGGACATGGAAAGATTCAAACAAGAACATCGACAACACCTTCAGGAGGCACAACATCTTCTTATGTGAGGATTTCTCTACCTAAATTTTTTAGAAACAGTTCTATGATTCTACACTGTACTGTACATTATGTGTCTGGTATCACATAACTGTGTTTTCGATATTTTATCTTTATGCTTGATTTATACTGCCTCTGGATTTGGTTACTTGTTGCAATAAGTAATCAGCTGTGGAGGGAGTACATTCTTCTGACGTAAAGGTATATCTGGCTTTTGAGGGTTATTTATTGTTCAGTCCTATTGTGTTTATCCTCTTAAGTGATCTTTATTTTTGGCCTCAAAAGAAAGGTTTTATCAAGTAAACTTAAAGTAGAACTGGTTATCCTATCGCTATCGTCATGAGCCACAAGGTGAACTTCATAGATCAATTGATATCTTGTGTCCATCGATATTGTCTCAGGCAGTCCAAGGTGCTTTATGATAACTTGGAACTAGCACAAAAGAATATTGCAGAACACACTTCAGCTCAAAGAAAAAGAAAAGCAAGAGTAGTCTCAGAATATGCCGTAATGGCTCGCTCTATCATTCGTAAGAAGTTTCAGCAGCTCCAGGAAGCTGCTATAGCTGAAAGAGTGATGGAAGAAGAGAAGGCTGCACAGAATGCAAAATCTGAGAGAGTGAAGGATCCTGGACCGATGAGTACTTCTGCTGCCGTTGGAAAGACACCGAAGACAGCCACCAACTTGGTCGCAGCAGCCAATGGTAGATGCAAATTTATCTCCATCATTTTCCATTGCTATGAACTATGAAATCCTTTTTGAAAAATGTTCTTTACGTTTTATACTTAGGTGTGGAAGATGGAATCCCAGAAGTTGGGGACTTGGTTTATGTACCTAAGCTAAGGAACCAAGCTACTGTTGTCAAAATAGATCCGTCTAAAGATGAATTGCAAGTTCAGGCTGGCATGATGAAGCTCAAACTTAAGTTCAAAGATGTCAAGATTCAGAAGAGGAACGTATCCAGTTAGAAAGATTGCGACAGCGTAGAGACACTCAGATAAGTAAATGTTCTGTCCGTTCAATACGTAGCATCCATCCGCTGCATCTGCATTTTCACTAACTGTATAAATCATCCAGGTCTGTAGATCTGTAGCCTGCAGTAATCTTAATTATTAACAAAACTGCTTGCTGCTCTCTTTTCTAAAGAAATCAGAGTTAAGAAAAAGTTGAAAGTGTTCGCGGAGAAGTTTCCAATTTATAAGTTACATGTAAAGCTGTACATAACATAATCTTTCTGTGATCGATCGGTGAGGATAAGAAAGCTGTTCGAGTGTTCAAAGCAGCTTTGCTATCCGATAAATTTTGCCCTTGGTTTATTTATTCTTATGTTCTTTGATAATCCTAATCATTAAAATTGTATATGCGGTCTCAAATACTGAGGCGAGCCATGTGCAATTCATGACGGGTAACATGGTAAGTAAAGCGGGTGCCCGCAGTCGGTAGCATGTCAATTAAAAAAATGACCTGGTGAGGTGCACCTTACTGTGGAAGCTTAAAACTTGAGCTCATATATCGTGTTTCGAGGGTATTTTGTTTTTTATAATTAGGATAATAAGAAAATAAAATTGCTTCAGTTTATTTTCTCCGCCATCGTATTGTTTCAGCACTTTTTTAAAGACAAAAGGCGCCATTGGGTTTACAAGTCACATGCGGATCGCACATAAAATAAGTTACTCTCTCCATCCTCAAATAAAAATATTTTTAAATTTAATTAAAGTTAAATACTATTAATTTTGATTAATAATTTAAATTTAAATAATTTTTAATATAAAAAATTAGATACTATGAAAGTATGTTTTATAAAAAATCTAATAACATGATTTATGTATGATAAAACATCATTAATTTTATATTATTAATAATCAAAGTTAAAAAAGTTTAACTTTATTTAAATTTAAAAATGTTTATATTTAGAGATGAAGGTAATATAAAAAAATCGCTCAGAATCGAACGGCTAATCGGCTATGCGCCCTTGCCGCTTGGTGAGGGAATAGGGATAACGTCGCTGGTTGGGTACGGAGTACTGTATGTAACTCGGATCGGACCTTGATAACGACTAGGGCCACGAGGGGAACGGGGATAGAATATGTAGCCAGTGTGGACTTTGGAGCCGAGTGCAGGCAAATCCAATGTGCGCAACGTGCTCTGCAGGTGGGCCCAACCTGCCCTCCCAGATCAGCAGAATTAAAAACCAGCGTTGCCGAGGGCTATCCGTTTACCCAACTCATCCCGTGCGTGGGCCCGCAGCGCATCCGACCCAGTCTATGGCAGATGGGACCACCCCTCACCCAAACGCCCCGGCCGATCCGGCCCCACATTTGTCGCAGAGGCCAGCGCAGGAGGAGGTGCGAGGAGAGATGATAACGATGTTAATAATCCACGGAATTTCCAATAATAACGTCGCCTGCTGCCGTCACGTGGCTCCTCGCTGTGGCGCATGGACACGTGTTGTCCGGCTCCGTTCCTGGGTGGATTATATGGATAAGCTGCGGGGCTTGGTGGCTCGGCTCCACGCTCAGCTAGGCTCGGCTCGCCTCGGCCCGGACCGTTCCGTGCAACGAAGCCACTCCGCGCTTTCCACTTGTTTGCGAGTCGCGACCGGGGGCGGTGGGGACTAAGGCTTTGTTGCTCGATAGCGAAATCTTCTTGGCTGAAACCTGGAACTGTAGAGTACAGGTTTGACTTTATCAAATCATGGAATAATTGTCCTCAGAAACACAGAAACTAATTAACCAATGCGACTTGGTTGAGAAACAAGCTTCAACGAACGAACGAACGTTGTCTACGGTCACTGACGAAGCAGATTAATTTTGCATGAGATAGCGACAACGGGAGTGTGATCCTTGACCAGCGATTTCTTTTATTTTCTTTTTTTGCGTACTGCAGCTTTTGGGGGTCTTATAGAAACGACAAAACATAGTTGTATGTGCTCCGTACCTTTAATTATAAATAATTTTTAATTTATTAAATTTAGACGTGTAAAAATTATATGATAAAATTTGTTTCGAAAAGTATTTTTATAAAAATATATATATGTTACTTTTTTATAAAAAATAAAAATTATATTTTAGAGATGTGTTATTGTTGAAAATGACATTTATTGCGTTACCGGAGAGAATACTGCGGAAGTGGGGGCGTTAGGTGAACTAACACTCGATTGGCCCGTGTAAGTGCAACGGGAATGATGGAGAAAAATAATCAAGCATTAGGAAAAGATGAAGCAAGTTGCTTTTCAGTTACTAGTAGTAGTATTTAACATTTTTCCTTGTTATCCTCGTGCAATCATTGAGATATAATTGTGCGAGGGAACTGGAATACATATCAATATTTGAGTTGTACTCTATCTTAAATTATAAGTTATTTTATAGCTTTTAAGTTTTTTTAAATTATAAATTATTTTCACTTTTTAATATATTTTCTCTCTTTTCAATACTTCTCTATTTCTGTATCTCTTTTTCTCGTTTTCAGTCCATCTTACTTTTTGTAATTTTTTAAATTTTTATAGTCGAATCTAAAATAACTTATAAATTAAGAGAACTTATAAATTAGGAGGGTAGGACGGAGGGAGTAGGAAATTTTTTGGCCCGTTTAGGATGTGAGAAACTTTTCCGTATCTTTCATTTTTTATGTGAAATTGAATGGAACCTTCGCGTTTATGCCTGATCGCTGCAATTCGTGAGCATCTAACCCGCCGCCGCAGTCGTGTCTGGTTGTACGTGAATGAGACGCATGGAGTTGTAGATGCAAAATAATTTTGCATCCAACCCCTCTGTCAAGTTGTACCAACCATTTTGGGCCGGCATGGATGAAATCTTTGCATTGTGACGATGCACGACGAAAGTGTAAATCAGATGCACATTGCTCTTCTCGAAACCATGACAGTGGGGAATGCGGCTCTAAGTTCTTAAGAGACGTTTGTCTCCTCTTGCCAAAAAAAAAGAAGAAGAAAGAGTTTCAGCAAGTACAAGTGGTTCGAGTCCAGTAACGAAGCCAGGGTGTCATCTCACCGGCATCAGCGTGTTTAGTTAATGGAGTCAATTAGCTTACCAAACAATATTGAACCGTGATATCTCATTGATTTGCCTAATAATCATTGGTTCATCTGATCGCAATGGATGAATGTAGCTTCACCCCTATCAAATCAGCTTTGCGCAAAATCTGCACCAACACCATACCACAATGGATAGGCATCGTAGTTGCTCCAACCACAACCACACGAGATAGGAGTACTAGTGAGTTATCCTCAACATCAACAATAGTACCCGGCAAAGATATTTATGCTCTCCTACATTATACTACTCTATCCGTTCATAAATATAAATTATTTTAATATTTAACATTTATTTTTTAATATATATTATTCTTATTTTTCAATAATTTTTTAATATATTTTTTCTCTTTTTAATAAATTTTTATTTTTATTTTTTTTTCTCTTGGGTACCACATCTTTTTATTTTTCTTTAATTCCCTTACTCAGATTGTGATAGGTGGGCCCCGAGCTGTCTTTGATGCACAAACCGGCGTGTGAATAGCACGAGGAAATGGTAAACAGAGGACTGACTTTTGTGGAGACCTGAGCGGGCTCACCGAGCTGGTGGTACACCGCGCCGACCCGAGCCGAGCTACCGGTGCCTGCCTATCGACGTCCGTGGTCCCACCGGTCTCGAGTGGGCATTTTGGTCATTTGCAGAAACCGCAGATTCTATAAATTAGGCCCACCCCGCCTCCTCGTCCTCCGGTCCGTTGCTTCTGACGCGAGGTACCTACGGCGGAGAGTGGCGGAGAGGGAGAGAGAAAGAGAGGAAGGCGGGCGAGGTCTCCTCCTTCCGCGCCGTTCCTGCTAGACCTTACTGGTATGTTTCCTTTCATCTGCTTCCACTCTAGAGATTTTTTGCTTGATATTTTGCGGGGGATTAGATTAGGGAGGAAGACCAAGGGCCTCGGGTTGGATTGTTCTCGTTTAATTGAATAAATCAGAGGAACGGCGTGCTTTGTTTCCGGTTGGGAGGTACGGAGTTGGGCGTTGAACGTCGTCACGTGAGGATTTATTGTGATTTTGTAGTGGGTGATGTTGTTAGTTGAGAGGTTTACTGTCTAGATCTGGCGGAAATCGTTGTGGTAGAGGGAAAAACGAGAGGGGCGGGGGCAGTTTGGGTCAAAGTGGTTCACCTACGCCAGTGAAAGGGATGGGTGTTAGACTTGTCAAGGTCTTTCCGCTCACTTTTGTTCGTATCTGCGAGATTTTTTTTTTAAAAAAAAGAATTCGGCGTGTGGGATTTAGTCCTTTTAAAATTCTTCTGATGTTGGATGTCATCTGTAGATGCATCTTATCCGGGCGCGGTTGGGCATTTGTGGCTCTGAAACTTAATAGATTTGGTCAAAACGGAGTGAAACTTAAATAGATCCTAATCGTAATAGTCAGAAGCCTGTTGCAGCTGTACATATGCTGGTAAATTAATGGTGGAAGGGTTGAAAAAACTGCACCGTATGCTTGTTTCTCCACTTGGCTAATCTATTGATACGTCACTGTCGATCTATTTGTTCACGTGAGTGTGCAATTTATCAGTGCACAGTATGCACCCTTTTCGCCAATTTATTTGATGTGATGGCTCTGTAGTGGCAACAAGAACTGGCTCAGTGTTAGTGCGGTCAAGTTCCGAAACAAATTTCTGAAGCAAATTCTTGTTTTGGGTTGCAGAAACTTCTGTTTACCACAAAGCTGAGAAAAGGGCCTGCTGAGGTTCTAGAAGCAGTACAATGGAGGTATTTGGCAAAACTGTGATTGCTGAGCCCAACAATGTGATTTACTTGTCCACCATTCTTAACACAGAAGGATCAGCCCCTAGTCACAAGTGTGACATGAGGTGCCAGAATGAGCATGTTTTTGGAAACATGTATCGTTGCAAACTGACTGGAATCACTCACATCTGTGACAAAAACTGTAACCAGAGGATCCTCTATGACAACCATAACTCACTCTGTCGAGTGAGTGGGCAGCTGTTCCCACTCTCACCACTGGAGCAGCAGGCAGTGAGGGGGGTCCGAAGGAAGCATGAGGTTGAAAGCAATGAAGGGTGCTCCTTTAAGCGCAGGCGCAGTACACAGCTGCATCCTTCCCCATTCGAGAGGTCCTACTCTGCTGTTTCTCCAATCCCAAGTCAGATTGGAGATGGCATGGACCTGAGCTAGAGCTAACGAGACTTCCTTTTTTCACCAGACACCTCGATCTGATCTTTCCACCCCTTTTTCCCTTCGATTGACAGGATGGAACTATAAAAGTGTCCTTTGTAGACTTTGAGGGGATGAGACTTGCTAGCACTCTAAATAAACATCTATGTAGTATCAGTTCAATTTCATGGGACTTTGTTGTAACTCATAAACTTTGGTTGAACCTTCGATTTGAAATTACGTAGTACTTTCAGATAATTGTTTGCTGCTGTTGCTTTAATTATTTTTCTAGTTATTCATTTTGTGTTCTTATTTATTGTAGGATGCAATTTAATATGGTTGAGTTGTGTGGTGTTTGATGTTGTAAATTTTCTCAAGGATTATTTGGTCATATATCGTGGCCTCAGGGAGCTGATTTTACTACTGATTTCTGCACAATATTTATTAATGTTTTGCCTGACAGGTTTCAGATCAAGCTTGAATTATGTATGGTTTGTACTCATATAGCTTGATTCTTTCTGTTACTTGAACTTTTCTTTTAACAAATTATGTTCTAACACCTTTTGTTTGCTCGTATTTTCCTTTGTTCTCTCTCTCCCCTTAACTTTTGTTGTATGCAGGATCCTCCAGGTGCCAATTATTTTGTGAAATATTTGTATCTTTTCTGTATAGATTTATAGTATTAACTTGATTCTATTTATTAATGAGCCTTTTTGTTTTGTTTTAGCAGGTAATGTACTGACCTCTATCTTTTCCATTGGTGGGTGGCAAGAAATTAAGGAGGCGCAATACTTTGTGTGAACTATTAGAGGCTTCTGCCTGAGCAACAAGGTTTCCAGGTAACTGCCAGCAGGCTACTACAGCAGTTTCAGAATATGATCAGTCATATGACTTTGTGCTAGGTTTGACTGCTGTCAATTTATAATCCCATAAACCGTTTACTGTTGCATACATATAATTTTGATGGTTATTGTCTGTATATAAAATTAGAAAGTAGTGAAAATTGGTAACACGTTCTTGTCCATACAAGCTGGTTTATCTTCCTGCTCTGTATATAAAATTAGAAAGTAGTGAAAATTTGTAACACGTTCTTGTCCATACAAGCTGGTTTATCTTCCTGCTTTGTCTCTTATCTCTGAAAATATTGTGTTTAGCAGAAAACAGATCATTCTTGTCTTTGACTGGCAAAGTTCGATCCTCTTCTTACCTGAATTTGTTCTAGTATTCAAACATACTAAAGCATTTAGATCATCTGTACCTGAAGATTTTTGCGCTATAAATAGTGGTCTAGGTTAGGATATTAATGTCTTGGATAATTGAACAGCCTACATTTTGAACTGCGTCACTTGTCCTGTCCTTCATCCTTAAATGTTCTTGTCCTGTACTTGACAATTGTATTCTTCTGCATATTTCGTGTAGAACATAAATCATTGGAATAAAAGTTGGATACCGCATCTGAGAAGGCTTGAAACACTGGAATTTTAGGCATTCAAATTGAAGATACTGCAGCGTTAACAAACTTATGCCATCGCCTCTTGCTGCATTCAGAAAAATCAGCAACGGCACTATCAGCAGTTTGAAGATATTTTGGTCAACTTAGTGAGCTTAGGAGTTCACATTCAACAACTTTGCTGTCACCCTAAGCATACCATGTTATGACTGTACTTGATTGTTGTATCCAAAGTAGTGGGTTCTTTTTTTTGGCATGATGTTTTATTGGTACCCACCCAAGTCAAACAACTATGTGAACAAATGCTGTTAGTTAATGAAACTGAATTGGCTATTTGTTATTGTGCACAACAACAACAAAACCTTTTTGTCCCAAACAAGTTTGGTTAGACTAGAGATGAAACGCCTAAGAGCTAAAGCACAATGATAAAAAACAAATGAAAGATGGAAAGGGAAAAAAGGAAGATGAAAGGCCAAATAGAAAAGTAAGCTCCTGGTATACTTCCTCGGTCATTATTGATTCCTCAGGTATATTTGAGTCCTTGACTAATTTGTGCTACTCTTTCTTCGTCACTGACAAGCATCTGTCTGTATGTAGTTCTCATTATATATTTCTGAACTTTGGTAGTGTTGAGATTTGAGAACTTGTTCTCATAGCAGTCCACGTAACAAGCGGTGATTTATGTCCCACAAAAAGAATTATATGAAGTTATGTTAGCATTTAACAAAATCTTTTGGACTTGTACTGTGCCTATTGTTCGCCGATTCATCTACCATCATGCAAGCGTATCATTCCAGTAATTTATTGATTTTCTTCATGTAGATGCTGTACAGCTTCAGTTTCTTAAAACTTTTCGGGCTCAAGTTTCTGTTAGTGGCCCTAAAAGGTAGATTTCTAGTCATTTTCCGCATCCCATTCCCACTCAAGTTTAACCTGTCAAACTGAACTGGATGTCAGATGATCACCTGGAGGATTATATTATATTTCTTACATTAACCATGATATGCTTTTGGGTCATTCTGTTGGTGGAGTTTTTATTTTCACAAGAGCACAACCCTTTTCATAATGGTCTTATGATTACCAAGAGTATATTACCTGAATGCAAGGAAGTTGTACATGGGATTAACCACTTGCATACCGGTTAGGATGAATAGTAGTTCTATTGTATTATAGTGTCGTAGGGTTACTAGAAGAGTACCTGCTGAAACATGTACTTACTCGGTTCTCTAAATTGTTGCAATTAGGACAGCAAATCTAATTCATTTTAGAAGAAATCTAAAAATAGTGAAAGTAATTATTAAATTGATTTAAATTTTGGTACAATATTGTCATTTTCTTATGCCAACCAGTGCTTCTTTTCTATCTTCTTTTTATAAATTTTTAATCACTTTTGGGTCTTCCTAGTATTACTTCTTGACCCATTTATAAATGATAAATCTAGTGTACTTTTGTTGAATATTGTTGTACAAGTTATTGATTAATTAGCTCCTAACTCCTAGAGCACTAAAGCGCTGGTATGAATGTTCAGGGAGCAGGTGGCTTTTCAGGAGTTCAGTGTTCAATAAAATGTTTGAAAATGCTTGTGTACTCTTTCCGGTTAAAAAAAAGAGTCGTTTTGATAATATTTTTGTCAAATATTAAGAATATAAATTACAAATAAGTATTAACTTGTTAAGTTTAAAAATATACAAATTATATGATTAGATTTGTTTTGAAAATTACTTTTATAAAGTATAAATATGTTATTTTTTTAATAAATATTTTTATAAAAAATATAAATCAAAGTTATATTTTGGATACCGTGTCATTGTCTACCAGAGGGAATACTAAACATAGGCACTGGTAATTCTCTTTGAGAATGCGATGAATTTCTAGTCAGTTGCAACAAGAGAAGATCCTCTAGGAAAGCTGGGGTTTATACTTGTTTTGAGGTGTCGATCTTTGTATAGATGTGGTGTGATTCCTACTTCCCACGACTACTATTTTTGCATCTTTTAACACCTGGTGGACCGTCGGCCCAATTAACTTTTTTCGTGGCTTGCCGTGGGCTGTCGCCTAAGCAACCTCACGAACCTCAGAACAGTGATTTTGTGGCCAGATAACAAGGAGTTGCAATTTTGTTTCCAGGTTTGATTCATGACTTATTCACCATGCTCGTGCATGTCTGCCGCTTCGAACAGGTTTCTACACTTCTATTATATTTAAGTATATTTGACGTCACAGTGCCACGTCTAAATTTTATTTAGTTTGCAAATAATCTACAATGGATTAGGGGACGGATAATTAGCGAGAGGAAACCGACGAGTCGGCCTCAAGCTCCCTTGGAGGCTCTGGCTGCTAAATTTGGTTTCTTCTTGCTTGCCTGAACTGATCCATGCACTTGGCATATATGCATATATATCCTGGCTGACTTACTATTGTAACGACCTCAACATCTAACGAACTTGACGGCTAAACAATCAGCTCATGAAGTCATGATCTTTTATCTCTAACTCAGCAGCTAATTTGCAACCGACTAATGATTCTAATCTTCACTTGATCTGCTGCCTAGCATGTTCCATACAATGGGCCCTAGGCCCATAACTCAAGGAGAATATTCTTTCTGCCGTGCTTGGATATTCCTTTCTAGATTCTTTATCGAGACACTCATCTTACACGGTCTCAGATGAAACGATGCATTATTGGTGAGCTGCATATGGCAACTGGCTATCCCTACATCACATGCTTCTGGTCGTGGGATCTCTGGCTTGCGTACCATCCTTTCCATTCCATATTCCATAGCAATACTAGATCTCTGGACTCTGTGAGACTCTAATCTCTCCAGAAGGAATTTTGTTCTGTTGAATTATTATTATTATTATTATTTTGTTGTATTTTTTTTTAAATCTGGGTGATTTATCTTTCTGTGTATTATCATTATCAGTCGGCTAAATTGGGCTTAAGGGTTCCGCGAACTCAAATGAGCGACTGAGCGTTGTGCCCTGCGAGGAGTTGGTCAGGCGAGACCGCATCCGGTGGGGAATTCTGCCTGGTTAATTCGCAAATCCTGACGCGCTGTTGTTGTCGTTTGCCGCTGGAGTTTCAATTCAAGGAAACTCATATGTGCACGCCATGGTGTTCGTCACTGTCACTATGTTTAATCGCCCCCTTTGGAATGCCAAAATTTCTAACGTTTCAACGGCTTATTTCATCATCTTCTAGAATTCAATGAATGTTGCTATTTTTTGCTTAAACTGAAAGCACATGATAGCGTGTTTGAGCTTTTTTTTTTTTTCTAGAAGAGCTGGCTTCCATGGCTGATTTGTACGTCATCCTCCAGCCTTCTCGGAAAACCAAGCCGGTCCCAGGTCTTCTTCCTGAAATTTCTATGCTCGGCTTGACGGTCAACTAAACCGTTCTGTGTAGAACATTCATTGCTTCAGACCTTTACGCAGAGTCAATTAAGTTATGTAGAGACTCGAGACATGTTAATTTAGATACCACTTTTCCGTTGTCACATGAACTGCAGGCCCATTATAGGCTGCAAACTAGAAGGATCACCGATCACTATATAATACTTACGAATTAATAAACAATTCGCAAAGCTGGATGTTATAAAATCACAAACTGCCCACAGATGCCCGCGCTAAAAAACACTTGGTACAAGCTTAAACGTCGGTACTATTGACACGATCCCGAATCTCGTCATCTATTGCTCGCGACGCCGGCGGCGACGCTTCGGAGCCCGGCCGACCCGAGCTTGCCATCGGAGAACGCGAGCCGCTCGGATAGCGCCCTGACTCGCTCCTGATACTCGACGGCCTGCTCCATGGCCTCGGCCTCGAGCTCGCCGAGCTGCACGCACAGGCGCTCCTCGGCCTCCTCGGCCACGGCCAGCCGCGCCAGCGCCGCCTCCAGCTCCCGCCGCAGGCGCTCCTCCCTCGCCGCGGCCTCGGCCACCGCGCGCTCGAGCTCGGCGTTCCTCCTCCGGATCTCCTCGTCGGCCTCCCTGGCGTCCGTCGTCACCCTTCTCGTCATCATGACCACAATGCGCTACTGTGGAATGTTGTGTGTATGATGTTTAAGGCTTGGTTTTGGCTTCGGTTTTTTGCTTAGCGAGTTGGCTT
>BCLH01001297.1:52509-69030 GCA_001602315.1 Zoysia pacifica
AATATAATTACATATTATTATAATTATGTGGTATAAATAATTATAATTATATTATTATGATACAATTATAATTATATTACATAATTGTAACTGTAGTAATATATAATTATGTATAATTATAATTATAATATATATAAATCAGCATCTACAGCTGGCAAAAGCAAGTTCAAACCTACTTTTGATTTTGAACTAGAAGAAAACTGCTTTCTCGAAAGCACTTTTGTCACAGCTGACCCCTTTGGTTGGGCTTTTGACTTTTGCAAAAGCAAAAGCCCAAAAGCTGGCCAACCAAAGGGAGCCTAATATATTTGCAGACCTTTTAGTGGCCTGTAGTTATGCTCTGTTGTTCTGAATCTTCTAATGTTTGAATATGTGGAAATGATTTATTTGTATTTCATATTTAGTTGCTCAAAGTAGCTCAAATCATGTTTCAGATACACTATGATTCTAGCAACGTCCACAGTATCAAACATTCCTAAAGTATGTATTCTATGTCAGTGATATGGTACTAGAAGCTCATCACTTCATCAGTGACACTTATCCTTATATATGCTGTTCTTCATAGCTATCTTCCAGCAAGTTTTCTTGATATGACCCTATCCCTATAGATATTGTAGCATGAACTATGACGGTTGATTATTTGTCCTAATATCAGGAATTATGGTATCCTTTTACACTTGATCCGTGTTTTGTAGTAAGACCTTCCGCAACTTCAGAATTCGCATTGCAAATTATGTACACTACATAAAGCTAGATTACTTCGAACATGAATAAACATTTTCTTGATGTTACAACAGATGGAACTTAATGCATGAGTGATAATTTCTCAGTTGGTTCAATCATAAAAAATTATCTAAATGACGGCCATCCGACGATAAGATAAGGGGAAGCGCGGCAATGCCATGCCATATTTCTAGTTTCTTTCTCTAAGGGACACACCAACTTACTTCAATCAGAATAAATTTTTGTAGCTTATGATTCTGGGAAGATATTTTTGAGTTAGCTCCGTAAAACTTACTTTTAGTAATGCACCAACCTACTTTTATCAAAAGAAAGCCTATCATTTTATAGTGGCAATCCTAGAGTGAAGATTGTACCAGACATCTCAGTGCAACATGTTTCACCACATAATAAATGTGTGAAGAGGGAAGGAGTGGCAGAAACTTTCATTAAATGAAAGGTTAATGTCTTTAGTCCTTCAGTCCTTGCTGGCTCATTACTGTTCCCAGTTTGATGAATATATGCTGTGTCGTACATTTTATAGTTGATATCACATAAACCAAGGCTGTAATGTAACTTCTGTCCCACTATATATGTCTGGAAGCACATTTTTATATTTCTACCGGTGGTCATTAAAAAAAGGATGTCAGCAAATGCAGAAATAATGGTCCTGCAGTAAAATATCCATAATACCTAATAAGACAATTCAATATGGACAGGCTCTAATAGTGTTGAGTTCCTGAACCTTGCAGGTGTGATATAACCGATATCCTCTTGGAGATGGATAGGATATTGAGGCCTGAGGGCACAGCTATCATCCGTGACACGGTTGACGTCCTCACCAAAGTCCAGGCAATAACCAAACGAATGCGATGGAAGAGCCGCGTCATGGACCATGAGGATGGCCCCTTCAACTCGGAGAAGATTCTCATGGCGGTCAAGACATACTGGACTGCTAATGCATCAGAGCAGCATTAGCACAAGCCATATCACTGAGCCTGAGCTGACATGTTTTAGCAGCTTCAATGATGGCAGCAGGGTTTGGCCATCTCACTGTAGTATGAGCAGACCACTTGGCACTTTTCTTACCTTTTTTGAACTCGGTCGTAGTTCCAATCAAATGAATAGGTTCAGGAAATATTTTTGGGGTTCTGGTTTGGCCACTGGCGATACCAGGTTGGTACTGGAGGAGGATCTGCATATCTTGCAGCACGAGAGGCAGATCATAGATTTTAGTCTGTAATATGCTGGCACCGCCAGAACAGGTAGTGAAATATGTATTCGTTCAGTATGCTTCCAACCCCTGGAGTGCAGTTGATGCAAGTGGTCGCTGTTGTGTGTTTCCAGTTTCCTTTAAACTCGGTTGTTGAAGTTTATTGTTGTTCCGGTGTCTGGATACCAATCGATGGTAGCTTGTCCGTTCTGAGATCCTCCGGGTTCAGACACCGCAGCATGAGTGTTCAGTTTGGTAATCTGTGAAACCTATTGTAGATTTAGTCTAGGCCCAAAAAATGCTTTTTAGCATCTAACATATCATCTTCCGCTCCTACTCTCGAAGTGATTTTAGTACTAGTAACTAGTTAGTGTATATGAAAACTGCAGCTTAAAATCCTACGCATTAGATCTTAAAAAACACCATTAGCAGTGATTCAATCTATGTTTTGATGTTTTTTCAGCATAACTATTGGTACAAAAAAAAATACTACATATGGCCTCTTTGCTCAGGAGCCTCCATGCTTTCGGCGTACTCGTGCGCATATGGCTTAACAACTACGGAATAATCTAGAGCCTAGCGGATGGATTTCATCAGAATAGGTAAGCCTAATGCCTGCTTCCTTATCCTATCCTTTTTTTCCCTTGCGTGTCGTGGTTGCATCTTTATCGTTTTTATCCACTTCACTAAAGCTGTGGTTCCCCGATTGCAGAATCTCTTAGCCAAAAGTGGAAAGCCAGCGTTTGTCATTATACCGTCCGTCCTTGAAAGCTACGGCTAACAGAGAACCAGCTTCGTTTTCGATTTTAAATTATTAACATCGTTTACTTCTAACATCAACTTTGATCATTTGTTTTATTTAAAAAATTTGTTTCAGTGTGTAAAATTATTAGTCGTGATCTTAAATTCCACCAATGATAAATCAAACAATAATAAAATTTTACAGATTTAAACAAATTTTTTGAATAAAACAAATAATATGTTAAAAATTAACGATGTCAATAATTTAAAACTGGAGGTAGTGCGTCGATTCGGAGAAGCAAAGTCATACATTTGCCAGCATCATCATTGCTGGGATGTTTTTATCAACCCACGGTCGAGGGAGATTGATTTTTTGGAAATAATTAATCGGCGAATCAGCCAGTGCGGAAACTGGTCATTTTGAGATGTACTTTCTCCTTTTTAAAATTGTTATTGCCCGTTAATTTAAATTTGAACTAGCCGCTGAGTGACTTGTAAAAGATTGTATCTGGATTGGAGAGACTCAACGCCTTGCCGTAACAGCATGAAATGGTTTGAGTTCGATTCAAAATCATAGCGCACTCCTGGGTTCACGGGCTCCAGTGCAGGTGGATAGTGGGAAAGGGCGTCAGGTTTACGCGCTCATTGCGTGCTGTCACCTTGGTTCATTTCCAGCGAAAATTCCGGCTTTCACCTAACACCTACACTCACAAACGATGAGCTGGCTTTGGACTTTTGGTAGGCATGCGAGATTAAAATTCAATTAACCGCCGTAATCTGCTCAACTCCAACTCCAGCTGCCAAACACACGTAGTACGCCAACTATCAACAACCCCGGTTCTCTCAAAAGGGAAAAAAACTATCAACCACGCAACTAGCAAAGTTAAGAGGATTTCCAGAATTCATGGACGGCAAACTATTAAGCCGACTTGTTTCGTGTGGTGAACATCTGGTGCTCGCTTCAAGTTTTGCGGCAGGTTTGGACGGTGGTGAACTTTTAAATTTTGAAATCGTGAAAACTATATAACCAAATTTGTCTTTAAAAAAAACTTTCATAAAAAAATACTTATCATTTTTAAATAAAAAATATAGAAAAACTAGCAATCAAACTTGCAGTTTGAAGACCGTGTCCAAAACGATAAAAATTATGAAACCGGAGGGAGCAAGCCATATCCATTCGAGTATGGATCAACTGTCGGCATACACATAAGATCATTACTTACACCATGTCATCATGAAGTGTCTGAAGAAAGGAATGATGGACCATTCATGGTCTTTAGGTGATTAGAATTATATGTTCTTTTTGGTTATATTTACTGAAAATGTAAGCCATGGTGACTACTGAAAATATCCACCGTTATTGAAGTAACTTCGCCTACTTTAAGCAACTTGTCCAATTTGATAGGCACGAAGATGGGTACATGAATGTATATGCTTCGGATATTACAGCAGAATATGCTAGAGACGGTGGAGAGGGGAATAAACTGGACGCGTGACAATTTTGCGTATTATGCCGTCCAGTGAATCTAGAAACACAAATAAAACAATGTAACTGCAGATCCCTTTCTAATTTTATCTCAATTCACCAACCGGGAGATCCAATCTTATAGCCTACTTTTGTCCCAAAATCTCTCGCAGCAGCCTAAAATAATAAAAAAATCGCTAATGTATCAGCTCATGATGCCAGCAGTATCATGTATGTGTGGCAAAGCGATTCAGACTGATTTTTTGTGTACAAAAAGTAATTTACACGAACAAATCACTTTATGAAGAGAATATTAGCGAAGTATATTGACGTACGTATACAGACTAAAGCTAAAGTTTAATAACAGCATCCTCTAAATCTTTACACTTGAGCTCATCTCAATTTTTCATCATCATCAATATCTAGAATTCTAGATTAATTTGTCGTCCTCCATATCTGTCACCACAAGCAAGCCAGCTCCAAACCAATCGTGTCATGGATTCAACAACCTCTCATCACAACCTGAACCAACAACAGAACGGAGGACGACCCAACCAACACAAGAAACCACCTCGATGGAGGGATGAAGGATCATCAATTCATCAGGCGCGGAAGCAGCCGACGAAGCGCTGCAGGTGGAGGTGATGGTGGTCGTGGTGCGGGGCGACGCCCGCAGCGCCGTGTCCGTCGAGGTCGACGAAGTGGTGGTTCGCGCAGCTGGGCCCGTGGAGGTCCCGGTCGATGAGGCTCTCGACCTGGACGAAGCGGTCGACGCGGCAGGGGATGGCGATGGCGCCCTGGTGCCGGAAGCCGTACTCGCGCTCGGCCTCCTCCAGCAGCGCGCCGAAGAGCGGGTGCTTGAGGTGGCCCAGCGGCACCGCGAACCGGCGCTGCTCCTCTCCCTCCGCGCCCACGCGCACCGTCACGCACCCCTTCGGCGCCACCGAAGCCATCTGCTGCTGCTTGCCGTGCATGGCCGACAGGCGGTCGATTGTTGCCGCGCGAAGGCGAAGGGGCTGTGGCTGTTGGCTGTGGAAGAAGGAAGGTCAAGGAAGGAGGAGGAGGAGGAGCTACGGGCTCGCGGCTGGTGGTTAGAGGCAGGAAGAGAAGGGCCAGGGATCGGAGCTGGAGATGGCGAGGCGGAAGACGGTGAGGGAGGAGTCGCGCAGGGAGGTGGGCACGTTGGACATGGCCTACTCCACTTTGCCTGTGCTCCTTCTCAACGAGTTTTCTTCTGTTCAGAGTCTGCGATGCCAAGCGAGCGGTGGATGTGGGGGAGGCCACGCCGCGGCTTTTATAGCGCCCCGCGCGCTGGGGGGGTGGGCGGGGTTGGTGCCGGGAACCGCCTGAGCGAGACGTGCCTACCGTATGGCCAGGTCGCCCGCGGGCCGCCGCCCGCCCGCGCTTGGGACTGCCTGGAACCGCGGGGCGCGGCGGTGCGCGTTGCGTTTCTTTGGTGATAAAAAGGCCGCGGCTGCGCGCAGACCAGCCGGCCGTTGCGGGGTTCGCGTTCGGATTATTTTGTGCGCTCCCGCCCTCCTTCCTGGGTTCTGGGTTGACCGAGGAGAGTCAGGAGACGATGACGATGAGCTGATTTGATTATCATATGAACAGAGGGCACCGCGCTCAGCACAGCGCGTCGAACGAGACGGGTTCCCTGGTTGGAACGGGTAGTCGGGGCGTAACGGAAAGAATGGGCGCGGAGTTGAGTTGACCACGACACGATCGTTGCGATTTCAACACGACGGTGTCGGTTCGTTCGTTGAGGCGTTGAAACTTGGCGGCAAAGTCTCGCCGTCGTTGATACCGGCAAACAAATACGCAACTGAAAGACAGTTGCAGTTCAATTTGAATTTTATAATGCGGCATGTTCGTGTTGGATGTGGCGTGCCTTGCTAGGATGGAACACGAACGCTTCTTCAGGTTTACAGAGTTTCACCCCAAGGGACGGCGGGGCCTCGCGCGCTCCACAATCCAGATTCCCGTCCTCTCAAGCCACGGTGCCGACGGGCAGGAGCATGTACATACAGCTAGCAGCAAGGGTTTATGCCAAACTTTATCCGGCGATCGAGTTCGGTGGAGTCGAGTTGTCGCCGCTCCCGAACATGGATGGAGGGTAGTAGTCACACGCTTGGGAAGGCGCTCGAGTGTTGGACGGGTTTGATCCAGTTGCCGAGTCTCGTGGCGCGCGTCTTCCCCGGCTCTGCTCGATTCCTCCGGACACGGCGCGCACGACAGCGCCGGTGGGTCGGCGCGGACTTGACCGCATCCGATCCCCCACGCACTGTCGTCGACGTCCAGCTCCCACCGGTCGTACACCGGACCGGCGCATCAAAACCAGCCTGCCATTCTAGAAGGGGCCCGGCGCGTCAACGCGTAGGGAGCAGTGGCGGACCCAGGATTTTTTGCCTAGGTGTGCAACCAAATTTTTTTTTCTGCAAATTAAATAGAAAAATGAAAAAATACTAAAAATATATATATAAATGCGGTCACTTGATATTAATTGTTCAATGATCACAAACGGTCTTACATAAATAAAAGTAAATTAATACAATACTAATATAGTTCCAAATAATGCTGAAACGGCGATCTTTACTATATATTTTTCTTATTAGAAAATCATGAGCATAAAGTTTATATGGACTTTTTTAATGTATCCTCGTCGAACTGCAGCTTAGTCGTTGACATCATAGGATGCAATAGGCATCTTTAATTTTAGATCATGTTCGAGACTGTTAACATCACAAACAGAGGTGATTTTTGTTCTTCTCTTATTCACTACTATATGTTGCTCTAGTTGATCTGGTTCTTCAATTTCTTCAGAAGATGGTGCACCTTGTTTTTGATTTTGCCTTTTTGCCGCAGCCTTTTTAACTTTTGCTTCATGTTTCTGAAAAAGTAATGCAATGTCGCTGTCATAAGTAATATAGATCATTAGCAATGCATGGCAAGTAATATAATATAAGTCTCGTATAAACTGGTCAGGCATTATGCAATCAAGTTCCTAGATGCAAATAATAATCTGGTACTCTAGAAATAATGATTTGTAAATCACTAATCAGAAAAAATTAATCAACTATTGAAAGATTAATTACCTGAATACTGTCGTCAGGTAGGAGCCGCAGGCAAAGAGATCACACAGGCCGTAGAAAGGATCGATCTCACACAGTGAGGTCGCAGGATTGTATCGCCGCGGGTCTCCGTTTCGTGAGCAGCACTCAGTCTCGCATGCAGGAGCGGTAGTTAGAGAGACGAATGAAAAAAATTGATCCATACGACTTCTCAGAGGCACGTAACTGCCTCTTAAACTCTTTAATGCTTGAAGATTTAAACTGATTGCATACTATTTAATTTTTTTTGCCAAAATTCTAGAGTAGTCCCTGGCCCACCTGACTACCTGTGGGTCCGCCCCTGGTAGGGAGCGCGCCGCGAGTGCGGCACGACGCGACGCGGGCCGGCGGGCGCACAGCTGCAAATTCTTTGCTTGGCGTGATGGGTGGGGAATCGGGGAGAGGCTGTCACCGCCAACCGACGCCGCCTTTTGGGGCCCTCGACGCGTTGCCGTCCGTCTGGTCCGGGGAATCCCATTCTCCACGGCTCCCGCTCCCAGGCAGATTCCCAGGCCCCTGGAGTCCTGGAGAGTCGTGGTGCCTTTCTCGCACCGACGGACCCACCGGGTCAGAGAACTCGGAGGTCTCAGAGACGGCCGGGGCAGGTTCTCCTGGCGCACGCGACGCGCCGACGGCTAACCGACCTCGCCTACAAACTGGGACCGGACGGCGTCGGCAGGGCTTCCGAGGGAAGCAAGGCACGGGCGCGTGCAAGATGGCGCTTGCGTCGTGTGCCTGCCTTGCCAAGAAGCGTTGACACTTGAGACGGAAAACCCGAGGGGACTGTGCGAGTATTTTATACTCCACCAACAAACGCGGGCCGATCCAAGCGAATGGCAGTTTGTTTAGGTGGTGCACTGGTGCTGACGAAGCGACTGCAAGGACAGGTCTCGTTGACGCTCCGATAAATCGGGAACAAACTTTGTTGTCCTGTTTGTGGACTGGCAGCGTCAACGGCAGCTGGCGCAGAGCAACTGGAACAAATCAAGAATTCCCAGGCCTGCTTGTTCTTTGGGTCGACATAACATGACCCATTTTACTAGTCCACTTATTTTTATGTTTATCCCTTGCCAAAAAAATTGTGGACCTAAAACAGTTTACAGGCCAACAACGGAGGCTGTTGGACGTGCAGACCGCCTTGTTTACACTCTTCACTGTTTATACACTGCTCTTGCACCGCTGCCACACACATATGTCACCCTTGTTTGGATTGTTTACGAGTACTCTTTGGGTCGACATAACATGTCCCATTTTACCACTCATTTTTATGTTTATCCCCATGCCAAAAAAAAAATACTCTCTTCATTTCGTTTTATAAGTTGTTTTGAAAAGGTAAAATATTCGGAAAACGAGGAGTAAAGAGATAGAGTGAATATGTATTAAGAAGAAAAAAATGTGTCTCGAGACGTAAGAATGATTTATAATTGGAGAAAACTTGAGGAGCTAAAAATGACTAGAACAAGTAGCGCATCCTTTGGTATCTGAAAATATGAACACATAGAGCTATACTGCTTAAGACAGTTAACTAACACTCTATAAAAAGCACTTTAAATTGTTGAAAAAAATAATGGGAGGTACTAATAACTTATATATATATAAAATGGCTTTGATTAATTGAGGGAAGAGGTACCTCTGCTTAGCCAAGCATTGTAACAAACCTCTTAGCTAGCCTGAAGTACCCAGTTCCCAGAGGCCAACAACAAACGCTATTGACGTACAGACCGCCTTGTTTATTCTGTTCGCTGTTTATACACTGCTGCCACACACATATGTCACTCTTGTTTGGATCGTTTACAAGTACTCTCAACAATTGAAGCTTCTTTTGCCTGTGCGAGATACGCTCTGTTTCCTCGTGTCTCGTTAGCAGGGACATCCCGTGCCCGTCAGTTCTCGATTGCATTTCTGGCGAAGCGTCGACGCGTCGTCGGGGCCGGACCAGGAGGATGCTCCCACAACCGTCCCGTGCCGTCGTTCGCACGGCTGAGGGATGACAGTGGGCCGGGGACCTGATCAGGTGGTGGAAGGCGGCCGGCACGGGCGCACGCAGAACTTGCGTTGCGTGCCCGCCGGGCGTGCGTGGGCAACAAGTGCGCCGCATGATCGTTTCTTGCTCGCTGGCAACGAGTGCGATATTGCGGGTGTTCTGATTATCGACACAGTAAAATTTATTTATATAATTGAAAAAAAGTTCGTACACTCTTCGTATTCGAATGCGTAATCGAAAAAGAGTCAAAAGTTAACCTAGTTCGGATCGCAGAGAGACGTAATATTTTACGTCTAAAGACGAGAGAGATCAAATCATATTAATTCAAGAACGAATACAATGTAGAAGAGTCTTGCTTGATCAAAAAACCTTACCACGCGTGAATGGATGTAGTTAAAGTGAAATACAACTTGACTAACTTTTCTTTCGCTTCTAGTGTCCCTGGTACCTTCCTTTTATATAGAGTTACATGATTAGACTATAGTTACTCAGTTGTACTAACATTACGTGGCTTACCGCCTACAGAATCGAGTGATCCTCTGACGGGTGAGGCCACGGTCTTCGGTTGATATGATTTTTTAATGTCCACTGACGCTTGGAGCAGACAGTCGGCGTCCTCTATTCGTCCTGTTGTTCACTGTGAGAGGACAAAAATTATTTTACTGTTTGGCTTTACTGTCCGACGAATAATTTTACCTTTCACCGGATTACTTTACCTGCTTCTGGAACACGCTTTGCCACCCTGGTTTGGCTGTTTTATCTTCTTTAGTGCTGTACAATGCTGTACGTTGTTAGGAATCTCTATGCCTATCAGATGTGACCATTGGAGCGGTGGTTGGCTCTCGAGCGGGCGGGTCAGGCTTTGTCGTCGTTCGATTCTGTCTTTGAGAGGTCGAGATGGTGTTGACGGTTTGGGTATAAGTGCTGTAAGTAATTGGCTTCGGTTTCTCGACCTCTGAGTCGAGCTATCTTTTTTTATTTGACTAAGTACTTCACGGGTTGTAAATAATCTGTGGGCGTAGTTTGCAAGTGAGGCTTTATGTAAAGGCCGACAGATATGATCCAGCGGCAAGAGCAGGTTTCTCGTACGTTCCGATACGATCGATCAGGAACAGACCGTCGTTGTCGCAACGTCACGAAGAACCCAGACAAAAGGGGCATGGATGCGTTTGACTAACTGCAAGCCTGGAAACATTTGGCTCTGGCTTTGTGGAGTCGCCAGAGGCCACGGATCGATGCCTTCGATCGGATTACGCTTTGAAGCATGCAGGCCACGTTGTTTATGTGGCGCGCAGACATCAACCCTTCTCTGTTCATATGTTGAGGACTTCCCGAACGTGAACGGTGAACACATGTGGTCGCGCCTGTCTCTGTCTATCACTAGTTCACACTTTAAACAAAAATACTCGCCTTTTACATTCTAGAATACCTGCTCCAGCTACGCAAGCACAGGTCGTGCTATAGATCTCCAAGTTTCCGTAAGAAAAGGACACATGTTCTCCAATTAGCAGTTGTGAATTGCATGGATCATGTGGCTTTCCGGAGCGGGTCTGGCTGTCCCGTCTCGTCAAAGGTCAAAGCGCTTCACACAATCACACACCACGAATTAATCGGCTCGTGTACGCGCCGTGGACTGTTTCCTCTCGATTTAGTGTCTCCTAAATTTGCTCGGTTAACGTTGAGATCAACTTTGAGGGACTTGCGCTTCTAGTTCTAGAAGTTGGTCATTAACTCCTTGTTCTGGGCTTTCCGTTCGACCAATGCAAAAAACAAAAAGCCTTCACTTCGATGGGCCTGGCCTATAAATAACAGTTGGGCCTCACAAAGTTCTCCTCTGCAGGAGCAAGCGGACTCGTCCAGCTAAAAGTTTTGGGCCCTTTCCCGCCCATGGCCCATCTCTGTCAAACAAGCGGAGCAGGAGCGTTTACGAAGGCTTTGAAGTCAAGCAGAAGCCCACTTACACTTAAATTTGAACCAGTTTTTTTTTTTAAAGGAAGGTACTCTCTCCATTCTTAATGTTAAATTGATGTAGATGTTGACTTCAAATCTTAACTTTAATCATTCGTTTTATTCAAAAAATTTTGATAAATTTTATATATTTTGTTATAATTTGCTTTATCATCAAATGTATTTTAAATAATTGACTTATAGCATACTACTCCATTCCGAAATAAACAGCAACAACAATTTTAGAACGGATAATAGCTGTGAAAAACATGTGTATATTTGCATCCAACTTTGGTGTAGTTGGTCATCTACTTTGTGCTGCGGACGTGATTGTGTGTTGATCAAAAGGAATTGTTCAGAGAGAAGTTTAATGTTCAGTCTCTCCGATGCTAAAAAAATGTCTGTCTCTCTGAACTGGGAGGGAACATTCTAACTTCTGGGTGGGCTCTCCCATGGATGAGACCCTTTAACCCTGAAGTCTTTTTGTGCGTTTTCAGAGCACCTTTTGTACTTGCATATATTGTTATTCGTCCTGAAGGCCATAAAATGCGCCGTACATCCGGAAAAGCAAGGCATAGTGTTTTCTGCTGCCTACCTTTGCATTAAAATAGTTACGCTTTGGCATCTGATAAGAACATGCTGCCAAATCACAATACATCTCCCCGCAACAAATTCATCAGAATTGCTTACGGCTACCTGCGACCTAAAGGAAGTTCCAGCACCAAGTCATGACTCATGAGCAAACTGTACAATGCCCATTCATAGCCAAAACAGAAATAATGTACTCCTCCACAATTGAGGCAAAAGTTAAAAAAAAAAAAAAAAAGAGGTAAAACTTAACCTTTCTAGAACTCTATTTTAAGCTCTCTTTCTGTTTCTTTTCTTCTCTCTCTACAAGCATTCTCTACAAGAAGCTAAGCCACCAAGAAGTGAGACAAAACACCAACATCCCATGAACTAAACAAATGGAACCAATTAAAGCAGTCAAGGCAAAAAAAATCAATGGTGCCGCCTTGCATTGCTGCTTCGCATCGTCAATCCATGCAAAAACTTGGTGTAGCCTAAAAAGCTAAGCTTGCCATCTGACGGTCTAATCCAGTCTCGAACTATAGAGTAAGCTCCTGAGGACAGATTCATCTCCTGTATGAGAGGAGAGGCAAGTAGAGTAGATCAGCATACACGCGAAATGAAAGGTTCATTTTGTACTCAGGTATGATTCTTCCATACCTGAGCGAGCTCTTCAATACTAATTGCACGGTTGCCTTCCTGCTCAAAGTATTCAAAAGCAGTGCTGGCGATATCTTCCCATCGGGTTAAAGCCTCAAGTTGGTAAGGACTGATTGTGGCTGCACGGAACTCCTCAAAGTCCATTCTCCTATACGCTAGTGGCTCCAGCTGGAGGTGATTGCACAGGGTAAAATAAAACACTGAACAATATATGTGATCTACATACAAAATTAGAAATATTGTTAGCTAGGAGTATATAGAAAGGGTTTCATACCGCATTTAAGATTTCAAGGTTTCTAGATTCTTTCATGGCATCAGTACATTTTTGTAGAAGAGCCTGCACAATTAAAAGGGTAAAGGATGTCATGAGTCCAGGTATCCCCCATATGGAAAGAAATTTCATACACTATTAAGACTTGTTATTTTTAGATACTTACCATCCTGAAGTTATCGATACTAATTCGGCCGTCTCTAATACTTGGTCCTAACAAGTTGTACTGTCCTCTGATGTAGATAAGCTCATCTTCTGTTATTGCTCTTGACAAAGCCTGTCAAATTATCAAGGAAACTATGATTAACCAAGTGCAATTTGGGCGATATGATTTTCAGAACAAATGATGCAACAAGAAATGACAGCAATAAGACATATAGATGTAATTTTTCAGCTCCCTTCATGTAATCTATTAAATTTAGCAAGGTAATTTTGTAAAGTAGATATTCAGACTTGGTAATTATTATTGTAAGCCTGTGAGTGCACAAAGCTACCTGATATTAAAAGAATAACGTTTAAAGTTTGATTAAATCATTAAGTAACGGGCTGCACTAAAATTTCCAACAGTTAAAGGAATTATGGTTAAATATACAATATAAAAAGGAAAACCTTCAATGCTGCCCGTTTGAGAGGTGTTGAGCGAAGATATGCCTTAACCAACTTGAACACTAGCATATCTAGTGGAATCTGTCGCTGCTCATCTCTCAACCAGGGGTGAGCTACAAATACAATATGCAACATGTAGTGTAAGAAAATCACTTGCATAAATTTGAAGAGCTTTCAAGAATAAAGGTCAAACAGAGTTCATATGTAAAGACAAAAAAATGAGAAAAAAAAATCCTGACAGTAGAGTACTTACAGAGTGCCTGGGCAGCAGTCATTCTTTTTCTATAGTCTTTGTTAAGAAGTCTTTTGACAAAATCTTTAGCTTCAGGAGATACTGATTGCCATGGTGAGTCATCAAAATTAGGATCAGCTCTCAACACTGAGCGGAAAATCCCTGATTCAGTTCGTGCCCAAAATGGTCTGCTACCACACAGCAATATATAAGTGATAACACCAATACTCCACATATCTGCTTCTGTGCTATATGACCTATGCAAGACTTCCGGTGCAACATAATATGCACTGCCAACAATATCATTAAGCCTTTCATCTGTAAAAGAAAAAGGAGTCAGGTTTTGAAAGGTGTTTTGGCAAAAAGATCCTAATGTGTTTCATTTATGTCAACGGCTTCAGCATATTTGTCAAAGCAGAAGCCCTCCTGCAATCGGAATATACTTGTATGGAAGGAATACCTGGCTTTATAAAATCTGATAGGCCAAAATCAATTATCTTCATAGGAGAATGCTCATCCTTAGTGCTGAATAGAAAATTCTACCAAAAAAGGTGAGCTTATCAGAAGAAATAGACCACATTTTCAATAACAAGACAAATTATATTTGTTTATATACTCAACACTGAAGACAACCACAAAGCGAACAGACCTCTGGCTTCAGATCACGGTGCACAACACCTTGAAGATGGCAGAAAGCAACAACACTTAATATTTGTTCAATAATATGTTTTGCATCACCCTCTTGATATTTTCCACCCCTGCAAAGAGCAGACAAGGGGTACTGTAAAAAAACTATGCCTGTATTGGTACCCATGAAAGGTTTTTCGAAAAAAATGTAATACCTGGACAAAATCCTTTCCAATAATTCTCCACCTTCACAAAGCCTAATCAATAACAGGTAAATAAAACATCAGTTATCATGCCATTTTGTATTATCTTGCAAGAAAGTGAACGCCTATCATGGCAGCTAGGAGGTCCTTTCACATATAGTGCTATGTGCTGCTAGAAAACATCTGTCCTAAGATACAGTTTGAATTTTGAGCAAAAAAGTATGGTACTAAGATAATGGTTCATGCATTTATCACAGTTCAACATTTGTTAGATCAACGATATGAAGAGATAAGGGGAAAACATACTCCATGATTATGTAGACATTAAGTGCGTCCTCACAAGCATCATAAAATTTGACAAGATTGGAATGCCCAGATAAAGATAAAGCCTTTAAAATCTTCACCTCTCTGCGCACATCCTCAACAGATATTGCTGTTGTCATCTGCTAGAGATCAAAAGGTTGACATGCTTGAAGACAGGGTAAAATGTAAAAAATGATATAAAGACATGTATTTTTTCCTGGCCTACCAAGCTGCGAAAGAAAATTTGTCTGGGAAAGAATCAGTTGAGCAAGCCTTGAATAGTTCATACATTATATGACATGAACAAAATTGCATGTAATGAGAAAACAGGACAATAAAGAAGAAATGTGATATACTCAATAAATACTGATGGTGCTTCTATCATTTAGTTAAAGCTTCTGCAGTAGAGAAAATGATAGCTGACAAAAAAGGCAATAATCAATACAAATCATAACGATCAAGAGAAAAGGCATTACACGTGCATGGGAAAATCAATGCTGCCATGCACGCATCATCTATATGTACGTAGAGTTCTCCCATTCCTATATGATTCCTATATTTTCCAGGCAACGTTCTCCATAAACATTATAGATGTCAAGGGAAGCAGAAACACCAGAAATTAAAAACTGAATACTCATCTAATTCAACAATATCAACATGTTCTCAGCTTCTGCGCTCAGAATCCAGATGATATTTTTAAGTTTAACCTCCTAACCCTTTTTCCTATCTGTTCCTCTACTTCTGACATGGGATTAGAATGCTGCAAAATGGAATAAGACACTCCTGAACTAGAATGCTGCAAAAATATCTTGGAAATACCCCAGCTATAATGCTGGTATTCTTATCTCGTGCGATAATACGATGCTAGTATTTGATGGCAGTCTCATGCCAATTTGTTCAAAAACGTAGTATATGACAAGCTATCTGATGTCGCGATAAAGAAATCAGCTACTCACCAGCCAGTGATCCAAAAAGGCATAAACTAATAACCTATGACATGTTAAACAAGGAACAAGAGAACAAGAAACAGGTGCAGATGTGTAAACACTCAGATCATCAGAAACAGGTGCAGTAAATGCGGCATTGCTGAAACAAGATCTCCACAATATAAGTCTAACCCTGAATGAAATGTCAATGCCACTAAGATTGCAGTTGCAAATTCCTTGGTCACTGGGCATGGCAGACAACAGAATATGAACTTATCATGGCAGCGCCTGTGCTAGTGATATTGCCCAGCTACACTGAATTCATGAAGTGAAACTAACAACCAGTCCTTGACCTACTGAATGAAACTCATCAAAGGATCACAACAGGATGGCGATTCTATACCCAAAATTCATGATTCATTTGTAGGAGTGACGGCGATCAAAACTCAAATAATTTGCATTTAGTGAAAGAGGAGAGTGAGATCACGATCGACGAGACCTTGGCCTTGGAGATGACCTTGACAGCGAGGACCTGGCCTCTCATATCCCCCTTGCGGGCGCGCGCGAGGCAGGTGTGGCCGAAGTGGCCACGCCCGACCTCCTTCCCGAGCTCGTACTTGGCGGCGAAGCCGCGGTCGTAGCCGAAGCTCTTGTCGAGCACCCGCTCCACCGCCCCGCCGGCGCCCACGTGCTCCGGGATCGGGGCCGCGGCCGGCGGCTTGGACTGCGGCTGCGCCGCGGAGGTCGGCGACCGCTGCCCGAGGCGTCGCGCCAGGGACGCCTTGATGTGCTTGGCCGGGGACGGCGGCGGGAACGGGTGGCCGAAGAACCGCCACGGCATGGAAGCTGGTGACAGCGTGCTGCCCTTGGGGAGGGGGGAGCTCCCCGCTCTGGGGCATGACACCAAAGCGCGCTCTTTTTCCTCCGAGACCTTTTCAGATGATCA
>BCLH01001297.1:75896-91911 GCA_001602315.1 Zoysia pacifica
GGCGCGGAGAAACGACAGCTGAGCATGCAGCTTTCCCAGTGCTTTTCAGAACGAGAAGAGAAGGGGCAATTTTGTAAATTCCGGCTGATTTCCCGCTCCCGCACTCCAAACCCACCGCGCCACCTGGGTTTAAATCGTCAGGATAGGCCGACCTTTTTCCCATTCCTTAACCCATTTCTTTTCCCATTTCATAAATATTATTTCCTAATCTTCATTTCCCATTCCTAGCTCTCTGAACCCAGCATCCAAACGCCATGGCAGCAGAGGAGAGCCCCCCAGGATCATAGAAACCGGCTCTTTCCCAAGTATGCGGGTTGTGGACTTTCTTTTTTATTAAGATCTTTTTTGTTTGAGCTGGAGTTTTTAAATTTTTAAAAAAATTGGTTAGTGGCTAGTTGAAAAGCTGGTTAGTAAAATTTAGATAATGACTTTTATAATATATATTTAGCTTTTTTACATACCAAAAGCTTAAAAAACAGTTTTCAATGAGCTTTTCAGCTTTTAGTTCATCTCTATAAAAACTAGCTTTTCAGCATTACGAAAGCTAACTTTTCAGAATCTTGTTTGTTTTAGCTTCTCAGTTTTTAGCTTTTCAACTAAAAAAACTAGCTAAAAAATTGAAACAAAAAAGCCTTAAACCGCGGTCCACTAGACTACATGAACAAATCGGCCCAAACGAAGTGCAGATAAAAAAAAACAATCCGCGGGCTAAAAGCTTGGCCCAATATTATCCGCATCCATGTTACGACGGCCACGAAAGGGCTTAGAGCATCTTTAATAGTTCTAATAGGTCCCTAAATAAAAATTTAGGATATGATTTAAAAAATATCCTTCCAATTATTTGGTATATGAGGTTTCTAAATGTAGGACTTCTAAAATAGTGCCTCTACCTCCCTATATTTGAGGAGCTGATTCGAACTCCCAAAACATCGAAAACCCGAGTTTCCAATGTGTCCTCTGAATGTAACGATCATAGAGAGAGAAAAAAAAAAAAGCCCTGACTCTTGGTAGTGCACAGGCGATGCGATCGATCCTGCTACTGCCCAGATGATAGATCGAATGAACCGGCTAGGATGGAAATTAGAAAAAGTAGTGTCTGTGTGTTGGATTTTATTCGTTGAAGTCATGACTTGACTTTTATCTTTGTCATGATTCTATTCAGAAATCACACAAATTAATGTTATTTATGATAACGTAGCTATATTTAAACATGTTTTTAGGTATAATTATTGGGAGTTGTTAGAGAGAAACAATTATTTTACTCCTAATAATTTTTTAGAACTTCTTAAATCTAACTTTGAGGAGAAAATATTATAAATAACTGCTCCAAGAGTACCCAAAAATCCCAAAAGACACTTTTAGGACCAATCAAAAATTTAAAGATCTATTTTAATGATTTTCTCCAACAACTCTCTTAAAAATGTCCCAGTAATTATTTGAATTTTGGGCCAACCCAACAACCAGCCCAGTTGCAGACCTAAAATTCTAGTTGATGTTTTAGCCGCCACGAATTTTTCCTTCATTCGTCGTTCCCTGGTCGCTAGATACAACGAACGTCCTGCTCTGTCCGTCATCTAAGAGCTGCCTTGCACGAGGCACGGCCCGCGCGTCAGGCTTCTAGACAAACATGGCATTGCTTTTGTACAAACATGAACTATACTACAAGTCTGTCAACAAATCAGTCCAAGAGCTCATACAGGAAACAAACATGATCTATACTATGGACTTTTTGATAAAACTCTCAGCTTTTGATTCTTTTGTAAAGTGATTCTGTGTCTGAAAACAATTCACTTTGATTTTTTACAATAAACTCTTCAAATCAGAACAGAGAATCAATTCACAAAATCAAAAGAAGCTACTTTTTCAACTCTCAGCCTTTTAGTTCATTTTAGTCTCTTAGTTTATTTTAAAGAATCACTTTACAGAATCACATAAGAATCACTTCTCCTGAAAAACAGTATTTAACAGAGCTCTCATGAGGATCAGGAGCTGAAAAGTCTGTCATATCAGTAACTATAAGTCTCCAAAAGCTCATACAGGAATCCATATCAATAACTATGGACTGTAATCCATAAGTATGCACAAAACAAATAATTAACAGAAGTAATATCAATGCCAATGCACATGCATATACTAGCTCACCAACACACATCAAACAAATCATTATTTCGTTTGGTTGGGTTTCTCTGAAACTTGACTAAAAAAAACAGAAATAAAAAATTGTTTCTCAATGAAACAATTCTTATATTTACACTAGAGCAGACAAACCAGAGAATGTTGCACTTACAAAATGAAACCAGAACATACGGAGTGTTACAGTAGTAGACAGAGCTGATGAAAATAACAGTTAGCAAATTGGCATGTGATTTACCATGTTTTAAGATACATGAAACGGGTAACAAACAAAATGAAACGTGTCTCAGATCTGAAACTTCAGAGAGCAGGTTCACGGAGTATAGATCCCAATTAATCTACCATTAATTTAATAGCTCTTAAATGGGGTAGAAGAGAGATGGCTACCTGTGACGCCGGACGCAGTTTGTCGAGGAGGGGCGGCACGGGGAGCCAATTCGCGGAGGATAGTCGGCGTGGTGTGGCTGAGACGAAGACGACGGAAAACGACCAAGTGTGAAGGGGCAGAGCAGAGGGCCACGGCTGGGTCATGGGCGGGCGGAGCAACTTGTAGCCGGACGTCGACGAGGCCGGTTGTGAGAGGCAGGGACGCGGGCCGGCGACAAGTGGTGGGAAAACTCGGTGCAGCGGGAGTGGCGTGAAAAGATTTTTCAGGTGCGGGACGGCAGGAAATAGGACACGGGAGCCAAAAATCTCCCTCTTTCTATCTGCACTTGAGAGGAGTTTTTGGGAGTATAAAAGTTGGGAGGTGTTTAGGGAGATTGTTATAGTAGGTTTTTTTATCTATTTTTTTATAATTTGATTTAGGGAGCATTAATGGAGATTGTTGGAGATGCTCTTACTACCCAACAAGTATTACAAGCTAGTTGATTCTTAGTTGCGTCACTCGCAAGATCAAATTTACAGTAAAAAGAAATGAGCGTTTCAGTGCTTAATTCATTCGCCGAAAGTTACTATGTCTCTCCTTACAAAAATCTGTCTAAGTAAATAATATAGTACGTAGCATTTTTTAGAACTCAAGAAGGGAAAAAGCGGGTAGTATTTTAGTATCATTGACTCCTAAAAATGCGTGCGTTCCTGTAATTGGGTGTACGAATAAAAGTTTTTTTTTTGGAGAAGCCAAAAATATGGACTTTCTTTAAAAAATTGTAGGCAAAGTGCCCTTGAGAAGCAAGGTGCCTCTTTTTAGCATAAATTGCGTGGTCTTTTCTCTTCTTCCACACGCAAGTAACAAGAGCATCTTTCGTTTATCCCCGCGCCAAAAGACAAAAGCCACAAAGCCGTCTCAAATCAAACGTTAGTGCACGTTATGTAACAGCCATCGTTTTCTTTCGGAGACCTTACGTTCGAAACAGAGGAACGTGGGGACTGAAGAGGCAGGTACAGTACAGAGGAAGCAAGCGATATTTTGGCGAGGCAAAACTGACAGAACGTGAAAGCGAAAAGTCACCTTTTTTTGCCCGAGGGTGCTTTCGCTTTGGGTTGTGTGGTAGTACACTGTACTCGAGGCGTGCACGAAAAGACCGGGAAAAAAAAGATCACGCACCGGCGAGGCACACGTGGCGCGCGACTCGATCAACCGGCACCACCATTCCACGAAGTGGCGGCATCAGTCGTGGCCGGACGACGCGCCCATGTCGCCCCATGGCTTCCGCGGAAACCCGAAAACGGGGCCGCGAGAACCTGGCCGAATCCCCTCGCCGGAGACGGGAGCCGAACCGGAGTAAATATATATATATACACACATATATAAGGTGAAGTTAAATAGATAAATGACATGTGTATCTATAAATAGAATTTATTTTTTTAAAAAAATGTAAAATTTATTTTATTCGTTCGTTTATTTATCTGACGGCTCTGATAGTTGGCTGTGATATGTATGGGTCTATTTATCTGACGGCTTTTATGATTGGCTGTGATATGCATGGGTGGTGAAAAAAATTCACTCATATTGAACCTGTCAACCTTTAGAGTCTGCGTGAACTATCGTAATGGGTCAAAAGATGGCTCGCCGCTCTTCGCGGACCTGCGGCAACCCTAATAACCGAATAACCGTAGCGGTCAACTTTGGGTTGAGTAAATATTTTGTATGGTGGATGTATGCGGATGAATGATTTGTGAACTTATAAATAGAGTTCACTTTTTGAAAAAAAATATAAAATATATTTTATCTGTTTATCTATTAATTTGATAATTTTAATGGTTGAATATAAGGTGTATGTGTGTTGAAAAAATCTACTTAAAAAAGGCGGCGAACCCGGCCCCTCCCGCAAGTCGAACGCCCCCGCAGGAGAAAAAGGCGGCGAACCCGGGGCCCCTCCCGCAAGTCGAACGCCCCCGCAGGAAAAAGGCGGCGAACCCGGCCAAAACAGGTGCGATTTGCTTAAAAAAAACAGCTGCGATTTTTTTGCCGGAAGCCCAAACGATTCACGCCAGCTCGCGTACCCGCCCTCCCGTTTTCGAGCTTTTCCCTTCCGCTCTCTCTCTCTCTCTCTTGCCCACCCCCCACGCGCTCGCTGTCGTGCACCAACCTGCCCGCACACTCATCACTCACGGGCGCCCGCGGCCACGGCGACGGCGCGGTTGGTTGTTGTTCGGACGGCGAGCTAGGGTTAGGGTTCTGAGACTAGCCCGGGAGCCTGATCCATGGACGGGGGGACGGGCCCGGGCGCCCAGCTGCTGCAGTCCCCCGCCGAGGCCGAGTGGCCCCCGGAGCTCCGCCTCCCGCCGCCGCCGCCTTCCATGCCGGCGCCGCGGCCCGAGGTGGAGCCGTCCCCGTCTCCACACCGCCCGCGTCTGCAGCTGCAGACGGAGGAGCCGCATCCGCCTCTGCCTCGCCAAGCGGAGGGTTTTGATGGCCAGAACTTCGTCGGATCGATCATGGGCGCCGCGGCGCAGCACCAGCAGCCTGTGGCCGCGGCGGTGGAGGCGCCGGTGAAGAGGAAGAGAGGGAGGCCGCCGAAGAACAGGGACGGAGCGGCGCCTGACTTCATCGGACCGATCATGGCCGCCGCGACGCAGCAACAGCAACCTGTGGCCGCGGTGCAGCACCAGCAGCCTGCGGCCGCGGCGGCAGAGGCGCCGGTGAAGAGGAAGAGAGGGAGGCCACCGAAGAACAGGGACGGAGCGGCGCCTGCGCCTGCGAAGGCGCCGCTGAAGAAGAAGGATGAGGAGATCGTGTGCTTCATATGCTTCGATGGTGGCAACCTCGTGGTTTGCGACCGGAGGTGCAGTGTTGATTATTCGCAGCTATTAGTTCCCGAACTGTAATGCAGGTTCGATTTTTGATCGGTTATTCTGAAAGCCCTCATTTCTGCCTGCAGGGGCTGCCCGAAGGTGTACCATCCCGCGTGCATCAAGCGTGATGAGTCCTTCTTCCGCGCTAAGGCAAAGTGGGATTGTGGTGAGCTATTCTTGTGGCTGCGGCTTCTCCGTGTTTAGTATCCAGTCATTGCTATGATGTACACGATGTAGTTTGAAATTGTGGAGCTCAACATTGCCGATGAAAAATAGGTAATGCTTGCCATCTTAGGCTGTTAGGCATCTCCAGCAAGTAAATGGAAGTAGCATATTCTATGTTACTACTATGTACTATGTGTGGAGTTGGTTAGAGGCCTTAATATAGCATCATAACTTATCCAAAGTGATTCTTCTTTTTCTTTATGGCCTGTTGACACTACTGGGGACTTGTGACATTCTTCCTGAAGAATGAAGTGCAAGGAATTTATTGTACATGGAGGTATGGAGGAGAAATTGGGTTTACAGCCCTTTGCCCTTTTGGTAGTATTATACTTGGATAGGAGCTTGACAACAAGATTCATATTGTTTCGATGATTTATATCATTATGAGAACATTGATGGATGTCTGCATGTGAGGATCATTAAAAATTTAAATGTGTCATTTTGATATTCAATATCTTATTTCTTGATGTCTCACATGTCAGGGTGGCACATATGCAGCATCTGTGAAAAGGCAGCACACTACATGTGCTATACTTGCACATACTCACTCTGCAAAGGATGCGTTAGTCAAGGTGATTTCTTTGGTGTTAGAGGAAGCAAGGGCTTTTGTGATGCTTGTTACGGTACCATATTGCTGATAGAGTCCAAAGATGATGGCGGTTCAAAGGTATGTCTTTTAATCATGAAACATGGTTCCATTTCTTAAACTAGGTGAACACTCTTTGTGAAAAAGGTAAATATTTATAAAACTATACAGAGAAACTGTACGGACCGTGCTTTCAATCCTTTGTTTCACGATATAAATATTAAATAAGTATCACCTAGTGGATCCAATCTTTAACTAAGCTTATTCTGTTATTCTGGTTGATGGTGTTTCAAGTCATGAGTCTGCCTGATCATCATTCCAGTCATGCTGGAATTCTAAATCATGGTATGTGATAATTTGGCAGTTGGCCCACAATACTACAATTTACTTTGCTATTTAATATTGATCTCTTAGTTTGACGCCCTTTGTGTTTGCTGCATCTTTTACACTACTGTGCTACAATGCCTCAATCTTGTTATGTTTTAAAACAAGTTTAAAATCTTGGATGAATTATTTTGATTATAAAGTTGTAGGTTTGTAGCTTTTTTTTAAGCCAGTTTACCAAGTGTATATGCTGTAGGTTGTAGTTGCATGCCCCCTTGCTTTCTATAAGTAGTTTTAGTTTGAAGGAAGACAGTAATTGTGATGATATATTTTTGATACTGGAATTAAGGTGCATTGATTCACATTCAAGAGGTTCGATAGTCGTATGATATCCTTAAATGTATTTTCACCGACAGTCACATGGTTGAAAGCAGTTTTGGAACTCATACCTGTTCATCCTAACTGTAGTTGCATCTCCCTCTGTCTTGGCTACTACTAATACGTGTCATGCTGTGCCTGTTCCAGATCAGGGTTGATTTTGACGATCAGAATAGCTGGGAGTACCTTTTCAAGTTATATTGGTTGGATGTGAAAGGGAAGCACCTTTTAACATCGGAGGAATTAATTGGTGCAAAGAGTCATTGGAACATTCCTACTATTGCTGGGCGGAGAGAGAAAGAGGAGTCGTCTGATGAATCATATGATGCAAACAATGAGCAAGATGCCAGTTTTGACATCTCTTCAAAAAAGCGTAGACAGGTCAATTCTTCTGGAAAAAGAGGACGGAAACGGCAAAAGAATGTGGGTGTTGCTGCAATGAAGCGTGAAATTTCAGTTAAGAGTTATGAAAGCTTACCAAACAGATTACCAATCAAAGGAGTGGACTTGCAGGGTGGCTCCAAGTGGGCCTCACCAGAGCTGTTGGACTTCATCGGGCACATGAGAAATGGTGACAGTTCTTGCATTTCCCAGTATGATGTTGAGGTTCTTTTGCTTGAATATATAAAGCAGAATAACCTCCGTGATCCATGCAAGAAAAGCCAAATTATTTGTGATGCAAGGCTTAACAGTTTGTTCCGAAAACCACGTGTTGCTCATTTTGAGATGTTAAAGCTTTTGGAGATGCATTTTGATGTGAAAGACAATCCAACAATAAATGCTGATAGCCATCCAGATTCAGCTCAATTAGGTTCTGATAATAAGAGGAAGATTCATAAGAAGATTGAGAGAGAATTGACAATTAATCCAGAGGATTATGCAGCCATTGACATGCATAATATTAATTTAATTTACTTACGTCGCAGCTTGATGGAAGATCTTATTGATGATAATGCTGCATTCTCTGACAAAATAGCTGGTGCTTTTGTGAGGATCAGAATATGTGGACTTGGCCAGAAGCAAGATATGTACCGTCTAGTTAAAGTTCTTGGTAATGTTATTACTACCAGAGAGTACATACCTGAGCTGCTCAATTCTTATTATGTAACAAGGGTTTGGTTCTTTATGCAGGAACACATAAAGTTGCAGAGCGATACAGTACTGGAAAGAAGACTACAGATTATGCACTTGAGATATTAAATTTGGATAAAAAGGAGGTTATCACAATTGATACAATCTCGAATCAGGATTTCACAGAGGTAAAAGGAATTTGTACTAGTGATTGAACAATATGCAGCTCAGATTCATATTTTTCAATTCCTTAGTACTGCAGAATGAGCTTAAGTTTGGATATTGTTATCTGTGGATAATTTCTTTAGGTTACTAGAGAGTACACAACTCAATGATCTTTTGTTGTTAATTGTGTTGACTATTAAGGCTATTCCCTTCTGATGTAATAAAGTGCAATATGTTGCTTGTTTGGTTGACCATTTAGTTATTCTGGTCTTGTGCCACTATGATGTAGTACCCTTTTTCCATTGCTTCAAAGTTGCTAACAATTTAGAACCACTCCATTGTAAAATTAGCTTGTAGATTTTGGAGTATTTATTTTCCGTTTAATTGCAGGCTATTAAAATGCATCTTAGTATTTCTTATTATGACTATAACTTTCTAGATGGGGAGCCCTGGTGCAGCGGTAAAGCTGTTGCCTTGTGACCATGAGGTTACTGTTATGAATAGCACTTGTATTCATGAAGGAGGCCAAAGGCCCCAATATATAGAGGTACAGGTGAGAGAAATATACAAAGAACCTATCAGAGAAAACAGAAAATACAGGAAGTCTATAATCTATACACATATCTCTAACACCCCCCCTCAAACTCATGGTGGATCAACAACACTGAGTTTGGAGAGCAAAAACCTATGCTGATGTCGAGTCTGTGCCTTCGTGAAGAAATCAGTTAACTGCAACTCTGAAGGCACATACCGAGAAGCAACAATCTCGCCTTGAACCTGTGCCTGTGTAAAATAAACATCAACACCAATATGCTTGGCGAGCTCATGCTTCGTCGGGTCACGAGAGATACTAAGAGCCCCTGTACCATCGGTCGAAAGAGGAGTAGTCACTGACACAAAAACACTAAAGTCCTCAAGCAACCACCGCAACCAAGTAACCTCTGCTGTCACCAGAGCCATAACCCGCAACTCAGCCTCTGCATTCAAACGAGAAACTGCTGTCTGCTTCTTAGTCTTGCAAGATATGAGAGAACCACCAAGAAAAACACAATAGGCATAAAGAGAGCGACGATCAGAGGAATCACTAGCCCAGGTAGCATCAGAATATGTCTGGAGCTGTAAGATGCTGGAGCGAGAAAAAAATAACCTAGAGATAGTTCCACGAAGATAACGTAGAACTCGAAAAAGGTGGCTATAGTGGATTTGGGTAGGAGCAGAGACAAACTGGCCTAAAATATGTATAAAGTATGAAATGTCAGGACGAGTGACACCAAGATAAACGAGACTCTCAACAATATGTCTATATCGTGTGGGATCTGAAAGAGGCTCACCATCAGTGGCACTAAGATGGACATTGAGCTCTATGGGGTCTCAACAGTACGATCATCTGTCAGAGAAGCACGATCAAGATCCTTAATATACTTTTCTTGAGATAAATAGAAATCCTCTGAAGTGGAAGATATCTCTATCCCAAGAAAGTACCGAAGAGGACCTAGATCTAACATCAGAAACTGCTCATTGAGACGGGCCTTAACAAAGGCAATATAGGAAGGATCAGCTCCAGTGAGAATCATGTCATCAACATAAAGAAGAAGAGTCCGACCACGGGTCGAAGTGTGAACAAAGAGCGCATGAGGATCATGGTTACTGGCAGAAAAGCCAGCAACCGTAATTGCAGACGCAAAACGCTGAAACCAAGCACGAGGAGCTTGTTTCATGCCATAAAGAGATCGACGGAGGCGACAAACCATACTCTCAGGAACAGAATACCCAGGTGGTGGTCGCATGTAAACCTCCTCCTGCAACTCACCATTAAGAAATGCATTTTTGAGATCAAGCTGAGAGATGGACTACTGACGAACAGAGGCAACAGCAAACAAGGTGCGAACAGTGGTCATATGAGCAAGTGGTGCAAACGTCTCATCATAGTCACGATCATGCTCCTACTGAAAACCACGAGCAACAAAACGAGCCTTGAATCGCTCAAGTGAACCATCAGAGCGGGTCTTGACCTTGTAAACCCACTTACACGTGATAGGACAAATGCGTGAAGGAAGTGGAATAAGATCCTAAGTACCAGTACGCTCAAGAGCAGCAATCTCTTCCGCCATAGCATGTTGTCATTCCTGATGAAGAACGGCAGCGGCTCAAGAAAAATCGAAGCTGAATAAGCAATCGGGGTGAAGAAGTCAGTAGGCTTCTGAATACGATGATCACGTCCAAGAGTATGATCAAGATCATCAGAAGGAGGCTTCTCAGGAGCCGTCAAAGAAGATGTATCAATGGGAGAAGCCACATCAGGCAAAGGCTCAGGAGGAGGTGAAGCATCAGAAGAAGAGATAACCCGTCTGGTATAAACTTGAGTCACAGGTGGGTTCACTGTATAATCAAGGGCCATAACAGATGGCTCCAAAGAAGAAACCACCGAATGCTCAATAAAGGTGAGTGTATCTCTAGAAGATGCCACAGGAAGAGGTGCCAAGGAAGAAGACACCAAAGGTGAAGAAACCAAGGAAGTAGGAAAATCATCAGTCAAAGGACGTGGATAGAAAGGTCTAGACTCATCAAAAACGACATCCTTAGACATCCTCATTCTACGAGCAACAGGATCCCAACAACAATGCCCCTTATGCTCAGCACTATACCCTAGGAAGACACACTCAACGGACTGAGCAGTCAGCTTTGTGCGCTCACGAGGAGCAAGCAACACATAGCACACACAACCAAAAAGACGAAGGTCGGAGTAGTCAGACGTCTTGCCACAAAGACGCTCAAGAGGTATCCCATCTCGAAGAGCAGAAGAAGGCTAAATGTTAATCAAATAAGTGGCGGTAGAAACAGTCTCAGCCCAAAAATGAGAGACGGATGAAGCCAGCATGAGAGCACGAGCAGTCTCAAGGAGATGACGATGTTTGCGCTCAGTAGTACCATTTTGAGCATGAGCCCCTGGACAGGAAAACTGAGCAAGACTACCCTGCTCAGAAAGAAAATGGCGAAGAGCGTTCGATAGATACTTGCCTGTAGAATCCGCACGAAAAACACGAATAGGAGTGTCAAAATGGGTACGGACCATCGCTGCAAACGTCTTATAGATGAATAAAACCTCGCTACGATGCTTCATAAAATAGATCCAAGTGTGGCGAGAAAAATCATATATAAAAATGATATAATATCTGTGACCCTCTTTAGAGGTAAAGGGAGCCGGACCCTAAACATCTGAATGAATAAGATCAAAAGGACGCTTAGACACGGACTCACTAGAATGATAGAGAAGCTGAATTTGCTTTCCCAAAAGACATCTCTAACACTGGTGTAAAGACTCACTACTAGAAACTGGACCTAAAAGACCACGACTAATCAAAGTGGACAGATGAGAACGACACAGATGTCCTAGACGATGATGCCACTGGGCAAAAGACGACGTCGATGAAGTGGCCAAGGCAGAACCAACGTGACTGACAGGCGCAACGGAAGGAATACGAAGCCAGTCAATCTTCCAAAGGCGCTGAGAATCACAACGACGGGGGCCAATACCAACCAAGCGACCCGTGTGATGATCCTGAATTAGCAAAAGTCACAGTCAAGAATAACACGACAGTTATGATCAGTAATTTGCCCAGCGGACATCAGCTGCATGATCAAGTGGGGAACATGAGAAACACCAGAAGCAGAAAAAGAATTAGTGAGAAGAGTCCTTTGCCCCACAACGGGAAGAGAGGAACCATCAGCGGTACGAACATAAAGAAAACTAAAAGGAGAACAAAGAGAGGTGAGATGAGTGGTATGAGGAGTCATGGAAAGAATCACCGAGTCAAGGATCCAAAGAGCAATACTTGAAGTGTAAGGTGGTCCCTTAACAGAAGACTGAGAAGCAGCAGCAGAACCTGTAGGTGCAGACGACTGAGTCACAGAACCAGCAGCTCCAGCAGGCGCAGAGGCCACAAGGCGGTTGAGCAGCCTAAGAAACTCCTGTGTCTCATAACCAGCTAAACTCCTCTGAGAACCTGCAATACCAGAACCTCGAGACCCTTGTGAAGAACGACGAGCGCGTGCCTGTTCCTTCTTCCTCCTGAAGCAGTACTCCATAACATGTTCGTCTTCACCAAAGTAATCACAATGAAGACCACGTCCCTCTCCTCTAGGAGCTGAAACCCCTGACACAGTTGGGGGAGCAGTAGGAAACCGAGAGGCAGACCGAGCAACCAGAACTGAAGCTGACTGCAACAAACTAGCAGTACGAAGACGTGTCTCCTCATCCCGAACAGCAGCAAGAGCCTCCATCATAGAAACACCACGAGTGAGAAGCTGAGCACGAAGAGGTTCAAACTCAGCACGTAGGCGGGTCAAAAAATCGTAGGTACGACGAACCTCCAATGTAGCCTGCTGTCCTCTGCACGCCTCACATGTGCTGGGTGAAAAAGGCTGAGACAGACCATCAAGCTAACGCCACACAGTGGAGAGCTGAGCATAGAAGTCTTCCACTGAGGCATCTACCTGTTGCAGAAGGTGCTCCTAACGAAGTGCAGCAATGTACAGAGACTGACCTAAGGGCTCGTAGCGGCAACGAAAAAAAATCCCACATCTGATGTGTAGTCTCAAAGTCCACGATCTCTGCGGCAAAACAATCCTCCATACTGATAGTAAGAATAGCAGCAGCACGAGCATTCTCATCCAGCCACATCCTGTAAGCACCGAACTGATTCATAGGATGACAAAAAATCATCATGATCATCAGACATCTTCTCAGCATCAGTGGCCTTCTCTGAAAAGGCAAGCGGCGCAACATGCGGTGGACAAGCTGGACACTTGAAGTCCCTAGTGAGAAAATCCCATAAGCGAAGACCACGTATGTGAATGCGCATTCGAGATACCCATTCACGGTAATTGGTGTCCTCAAAAACCACCGGACACCGCAGAACAGGAACCCCTCCTGAAAATGTCGACGACTGAGTCATAGCGACGGCAAGAGCACAAGATGAGCAGCAGCGGGTGACGGCAAGAGCGCAGGAGAAAAGCAGCGCAAAGCAGTTTTTTTTTGCTGTTCAGAAAAGTGACAAAAACTAGTCACGTACAGAGAACATTTTTTTAGGGTTTATTCAAACCCACACCAGACGACCCACGACGGCCCAAGGCGAAGAGGCGGCGCCGGATCTCCTAGAGAGGAGACCAGAGGCGGTGCCGGATCTGATGCGGCAGCACAGAGCCGGGCGGACGCCGGCGCGCGAGGCGGCGTGGATGCGACGACGCAGGTTGGCAGGAGAAGAACCGGTGACAGCAGTCCGGGGCGGCGCGGGTGGTGGCGTCCCAGGCCGGCGACGACGACTGGTATCCCAAGGCGGTGCGTGGGTGAGACGCGCGGAGCATTAGTCCGGCGTGTGGGCAGGGACTAGGCCGGGGACGACTGCTGGTGGCGGCGTCTCGAGGCGGTCGCGCGGATCAGGAAAGCGGCCCGCAGATCGGGAGCCCGGGAGACCGGTACGCGAGCTCAGGAGACTAGGCCAGACACGAGATTGGGGACGGCGCGCGGATCGAAGAACGTGGAGACGTGGAGCGGCAACGGGTCATGAGGGTCTTGACGGCGATGTCTGGATAGGTGAAGAAAAAATGCTCTAACAAAGTGCGGAAATCATGAACGGGGAAGAGAAGATGAACCCTAACCCTAAAAATTGGTTCTGTATATTATGTTATGAATAACATTTTTATTCATGAAGGAGGCCAAAGGCTCCAATATATAGAGGTACAGGTGAGAGAAATATACAAAGAACCCTGAGAGAAAACATAAAATACAAAAAGCCTCTAATCTATACACATATCTCTTAACAGTTACAAGCTCGAGTCTTGGAGATAGTCTTTTGCAGAAATGCAAGGAAAGTCTGCATACAAAAGGCCCAAAGTGGTCGGACCCTTCCCCAGACCTTGGGCAGGCGGAAGCTGCATGCACCAGGCTGCCCTTTTTTGTTACTATAACTTCCTAATATTCTTGTGCTTTCTTCCGTCTAAATTTGTATATACTTGAGCAGGAAGAATGCATGCGCTTACGCCAGAGCATGAAGTTTGGTCTAGTCACTCAGCTAAAAGTGGTACTGCTGAGGTTCAATATATCAGAATATGATAACCTATCTGATTTCTGTGTCTACAAAATTACTTAGTCTGATTATCTTTTTATCAATTCAGGGGGACATCTATGAAAAAGCTAAAATATTTCAATCTCTGCAATTTAATGATGTAAGCAAAAACTGTTGATGGAAAATTGGCGCAATTTGGCTACGCTTTGAAACTTGATTTGTTTCAAATATCTCTAGCTTTATTTATACCTTTATGCTTTGTTAAAATCTTTTTCAGTGGTTGGAGAATGAAAAGCAGAGGCTGAGCCATCTTTGTGATCGTGCAAGTGAAACTGGACGCCGAAAAGAATATCCTTTCATTGTAGTATGATGTATTGCTATCAACCATTTCTGGATTGATATTCATGTGCACTATATGTTTTGGCTATATTATGTTGTGTTTCTCGTTGTTTGATTATTCCTGTTATGCCTAGTTCCTAACACTGTATAAACTTGTTCTGTAGCCTCAGTAATCATAAGGCTACTTTTACTATGCCAATAATGATTGGCATCAACAGCTTCCATTACTGAGCTTTTATGATTCTTAACTATGTCATACATTGAGGGAGTGTGTAGAAAAGTTGCACCGTCTGAACAATCCTGAAGAAAGAGCACGCAAGATTAATGAAGTTCCAGAAGTACATGTTGATCCCTGTATGGCTCCTGATTATGAATCTGCTGAAGAACAGTATTACAAGAAAGCTGGTATTAATTCTATCTGAACCATTCGTATCTCAAATGATGTGTCACGCACTTAGTCGTATAGAATGAGATTATAAATTTGCCTGTTGATTTTGTATGCAGCTGATTGGACCTTGAATGGAGGTGGATCAAATCTATTGTTTCCAGAAAGAAAAGTGACAAAAGCAAATCCCGTGGAGAATCATACAAAAAAGTCTTTGAATGCAAGTGGTCACATGAGTAGCCCATCAATAGAGGACATGTCCTGTAGATCAGGGGCAGTTATTAATTTAAACAATACTGCAATTGAGACTGCATCACTTCTGTCATCTGGAGCTATATTAAGTGATACAGAGCCAGAAAAAGTCTGGCACTACAAGGACCCTTCCGGAAATATTCAGGGCCCATTTACTCTTTTGCAGTTATCCAACTGGGCGAGTTATTTCCCACATGACCTTAGAATCTGGCTTACATTTGAGAGTGAAAAGAACTCGTTTCTGTTGTCCGAAGTTCTCCGAAAACAGCAGAAAGATTTCGTTCTGCCTTCAGCAGTTACAACTGATGACAAATTAATAAGGATATGCACTGAGAAAGATAGAACCATCTCTGATTTGGTTGCCAATAACTCTTCCTCCCCTACTGGTTATAATCCCACAAAAGAAGGTCCAACAGTTCTTTGTGAAACTTTGGCATCAAGATCTCTGAAGGATTCTCAGAATTTTCATGAGCAGGTCCACCACCAGATTAACTATTCACGTGCCATTCCATCTTCAACAACACCTGGTTCTCATGATGAGAGGGTCCCAAGAGAAAAGATTGGTGAATGGGAACATTGTCAGGACACAGGTGGCATGTGGAGTCCAACTGTATTGCCCATGAATAATAGTTTTAAAAGTAATGTAGAGCCACATACACATCCTGATGGGTATACTATGAAGGATCAGTTGCAAAATGATTCTAACGATATTCTGCCAGTGGGATCTGTAGAAAGTCTGAATTCCCAAATAGATTCAGGTTTGCGGAAAGTATCTGTTCTTACTCTCCAACAATCTGATCGAGATTCTGCCGCTTCTCGCACTACTAAATGTCCATCGGAGTTCATATGTAAGGA
>BCLH01001298.1:0-89470 GCA_001602315.1 Zoysia pacifica
CCTTGCTGACACCGTCACAAACTAGTACTACTACCACAAAGGGAAATTCACAAAATCCCCCACAAATTTCAGACCAGAAACCCCATACACAAACACGGCAGCGTGGAATCTTGGAGAGCTGCAGTTCTAAACACCAGCGCTCTCTCCTCTCCCTCCATCTCTCTATACAGCATCATCAGCGACACGAGACAGGGATAAAGCGTAAAGGGGTTTCAACAAAAAAAAAAAAAAACCAAACCCGTATAGGTAACTGTAAGTGATACAGTAAGTGGTAAGAGGGGATCCGATCTTTAGTTCCGGTGGGGCGGACAGCAGACGAGCTCTGCTTCTGATGAGAGCTCCATTCTGCTTGTTAGCCAGCAAGGATGGAGCCGGCCCGAGCCTTTGGAGGCCTCGGCGGTGACTCCACGTCCTTGGGGGAGGACGCCCTCTGAGTCACCTTGCTGGTGGTCTCCTTCCTCTCCATCGCCTCGTCCATTTCGATCTGCTCCCTCCGGCATTCCTCGGAGCAGAATGGAATGTCACCTCTGCTTGCATACAAGACCACAAAACATTAGCGAGCTCGCCTTCAAAACCTCCGCAGTAAAATGTGACAGTGACACCACGAAATTTTCCATATGAATTGTGGATGTAAAAGGATGGATCTCTTCTTCTTCAACGTCTAGTGCACTAAAATCATAGTCTAGGTAGAAACAAGGAAAAAGAACAGAAATTAACTATCCGAAAGAGGCACGTAGATGAACTATCTTCAGCATCAGTCCAATCTTTGGACCTGACTCGAAGTAGAAAAGGAATTTTTTTTGAATCAGTATACTGCATCAGTATTACAGTTAGGAAACAACAAATCTTCCATGCTTAGCTGCGCCTGATTAGCGATTCCATAAATAAGGAGCAAAAAGACAGATGGTCTCTAGGAGTGAGTGAATCGGTAGGTTACCCGAAGCTTGATGGTAAATAGGCCCGCGAGATTGAATGGATTCACGCGCAAAAGCAATCCGTACGAGCTGTACACATATGACAAAACCTTCGCATCACGACGATGCCACCCGGAAAACGAAAAAGAAGTCGCACCAATTTCTTCGTGCTTTTCTTCTCGACTGGACATTCGAAAACGCGACAGAAAACTGAAAAAAAGCAAAACCAAAAGAAAAAAACGAGATATTGGTGCCGACGGCCACTTTTCCCACGGCCGATTCGGCGGTCAATTTTCCTCCCCTTTCTTCGCAAGGAAATACTCCAGTAGTAGTGTAGTACGGCATCCAAAGACGCCGCAAAAAAAAAAAAAAAAAAAAAAACCAGAAACTACCCTCGCCTCACGAACAGAGCAGAACGAACGGCTGATGGCGGGCAGTGGGGGCGAACCTGTACATGAAGATGTCGCGGTTGCTGGCAAGCGGCTTGCGGCAGAGGAAGCAGGCGTCGAGAAAGTGCCCCTGCGGCAGCTGCGGCGGCGACAGCGCGCCCGCTCGTCCTCCTCCCGCTCCGGCCACGCCAACGAGTTCGTCCTCCAAACCGGAGCTGACCAGCCGGGTCCACGCCGCAGCCGACGTCCCTCCTCCGCCGACAGTGTACGGATTGTCCCGGCTGCCCGCTCCTCCTCCGCTCCCGGTCCAGCCCGTGCAGCCGAGGCCGGAGTCCATCGGCGGCGGCGAAGCGGAGGCCTCGGCCTCGGCGGGATCCAGCTCCACGGATTCTCTCGGTCGATTCGATCCGGCTCGGACCCGCGCGCGGTGGTTCAGTTCGGTGGCTCGCTTGTTCATGTTCATGTCCGCGCGACGGTGCGGCGAGACGAGAGATACGGTGGTGTTTAAAGAGGAGACAGGAGGTGGAGGTGGTTTTATGAATCGAAGAGGAGGGAGGGAAGGGTGCTGGGTGGTGGGGCTAGGTGGGCGTCTGTACGGGGCCCCGCGTGGCGGTGGTCGGTAGTGGGATCCGTTGCTTCGCGGGGCCGGTTCCCCCTGTTGCTTTCCTCTGCTCGGCGCGCACCGCAAAAACGTTTGCTCTCGTTTTTTTTATTGCCGTTTTCTTTTTCTCCTTAGTTTTTTCTATTTTTCTCGAGCGCTCTTTTTCGTTTTGGAACCGGACTGTGGGCCTACATCGAACCTTTGGGTCCGGCAGGAGCAGGACACGTCGCTTTCGAGATTCCACGGTCGCGGTAGCGGACGACTGCTCGTACACTGCTTGGTGGGGACATCTTGTTCGGACCCAGTGACAGGTACACCCGCTCATGCAGATGCTTGGCGCCTGAGCCGGAGCCTCGTGGAAGGGGATCTCTCTAGCAGCTTCGGCCTCTGTTGCAGTAACATGAGGTGCCACTCCCAGAGGCATATGTCAAATTTTTTGAAAGGAAGAGGCGCATGTCATTGGAGCCAGGTTTTGTGTGCGTCGTTGTAGTAAACAGTATTTTGTGTTTCCCGGAGCCAGAGGTATATATGAAACGCACGCAACATTTCTCAGCGGATGAGTGGCTGCCGTGCCGCCTGCTTGATCACGGTGAGCTCGAGTTTAATCCTAGACCGGACCCTGGGCGGCATTGCCTGTCCTTGACGCGGTCACATGTGTCTTGTGACGCCGTAGGAGTCCGCTTGCTCCCTCCCGGCCTGGAGGCAGCAGCAAATGCCTTTCACTCCACGGGCGGTACGTCGCCGCGGTCGGCGGAGCGCGAGGCATTTGTACCACCGCCAGTACCGCGCCGCGCCTCAATCGGTGTATTCAACTCCGCAATTGCTCGCGGCGGAAGGCATGCCGACTTGCCGCCAAGCAAGACGAAGCCCCTGACATGCTGCGGGCCTGCTGCCGGCCAGTGGCTCACCTCACAACCCTTCCGCGGGATCAGTCTGCATGGCTTCCTGCTACGGTGCTTTGCAGGTTGCAGCCTCTACAGTCTGCGGAAGTACTCTACCCTGCTGCGTGGCCTTTTAACACCCGGGTTCTGCAGACTGCCTCATCAAAGAATCGCAGCGGCTCTGAAAGAAGGTTACAGCCGCACTGCATAAGCAGTCCAAGCATGGTCCAAAACCCTCTTCCGTCTGCGCCCATTGCCCGAGCCGCCGAGCCCCCATCAACAACGCCGGCGCACGGTGGTGTCTGTACATGAAATTATACACGCTCTCATCTTCTCCCCGCTTCACCGGGCTCTTGTTTCGCACTCCGGCGACCGAATGATGAGATAAAGAAGAACCCGCTACCCCGCTAGTAGATGCACGGCTAAGAACCCGAGTTAGTAAGCCTAGGATCGTGCTCCACGAAAGCGACGGAGCACATCGAAGTCATTTCTCCCTCCCTGGATTCGTGCTTACACTTGGTAATGGTTCCCCACCTCACTAACCCACGCTTTGATTCGTCGGTACACATACGCCAATGGCAGGGTTGAGCAGGCATGATTACGACCAGTTCGTAGCCCTCCACGGCAAGTTAAACTCAGATAGTTAACCGGACTTGATGGGTTTCACTGATGACCGTCTCCTTCACTCTGGCCCTTCCTTGACAGTACTACGGCGGTAGTAACACTGAAAACGAAAGCATTCGATGCACGAGTAAGCGTAAAGCCTGCCGACGCTCCTGTCAATCGCGGTAACTTTCCTTTTGACGAAACTGACGGCGGTACTACCACGCTGTTTGTGTCATGGCGTGGGTGCGCTCGGTCAGTCCGGCGAGACACAGGCAGACAGTGAAACGCGACACTGCTCGGTGTCCTGGACTCCTGGACGTTACGACAGGGGGCGGAAAAAGGGGGCGTGCTTTCGTTGTCCGCGACAAGCGCTAACGAGGTGATTCGTCGAGGTGAATATACTGTAATTGGCACGTCCCTCTCACCAGCAGGTTCCGCCATACTGTTTCTGTGTTTACTCTGCTGTTCCACCTGATTTACAGTAAATCTACACTGCTCTGGCTACTGTTCTTCGCAGTGGATGGATCAACGGCGGGGTCAGAGCTGTCTAATTAAATTGACGAACTTTAGGTGGCTGTATTAGAAGTTTATTGCTGTAGTACTCGTTGTTTATATTACCAAACGCGGTCAGAAAAATGAGGAGTGAGATATCACCAACCCGTTCTAGAAAAGAGAAGTGCCGCCCTTACACTTTTTCCAACCCTTTTTGACATCAGAATGACCTTTCAGGTTGACCAACATCGTCCTTGTAGCTTCACCAGTTTAGTAGCAGCAGTTGAAAAAATAACTCAAAACGCATGTCAGGTGAACACCCTTCAGTCAGTGCGTTCCATAAGAGCGGAGGAGCAGTTCAGGTAGGTGCGCACGGTACGCAATAAACATTTGACGCATCGGGGAATCGGGGATCCTGAATCTACTTAACCATGAGCCCCTCAGGTCCACGGACGCGCTCGGCTCCTTTGGTTGTTGAAACGTTTCGATTCGGGGGTGAGAGATGAGACACGGGCACGATGCCGGTGCCCGGTGGTGCTGGGTTTGTTGGGATCCAACATGCGAACAAATGCGTGGGGAGGTCTGTCCGAATCGGTGAATCCAGCGTCGCCGTCATGGTTCCCCCTCAGATTTCTGGCGTGCCTCCGGAGCAAATTCTGGGAACTATACAAAACTTCGTGAACCAATTTGACTCCGAGATGAGAATTCTACTTGCCGTTTGCGACACCGGAGAAGAGAGCTCCGATTTCCATCGGCGAGCGGCGGAGGAGAGCAGAGCACCGCTCGCGCTCGTCTCGTCGGCCATCAAAAGAAACTGAAAGGGAAGTTAGGCTCACACCGACGCGAGAAAAAGCGCACCGCGGGCTCGCCTGTCACGGGCTACGAACTTTTGAACTCCTACAAAACCAGCGAAAGCAACAGCCAACAGGGAGGGCTAGGAGAGCGACGGGTGCAAGGCCGCCCGCGGGACCGTGCTCGCTGCGGGCCCGCGCCCGCGAGGGTGGCGGGTACGCATTGGATGGAGGTGGACCGTGGACCTCCCATCCTCGCCGTGTACGTCGGGCCGACCTCTCTAGATATTTTGTTCACACGTATACGCCTCCGTCTTCCAGCTCCTCTACGGTACATATACGACACGCCTGCGCGGAGAATTTTACGCGTCCGCCTCTGCTGACGTCTGGTTTCGTACACGGCCCCCGTCGTTGCTTGATGAACGCAATTTTTTTCGAATTTAATAAAATCGTTAGCGAAACATGAGCCGGCACCACACCCCGTGATCGAATCGTGCCCTCACTTTGGTTATTTTTTTTTCTTCAAAAGTTGAACCTTGCTCTTAGTGACGTCACTGTCTCTTGGTTATCAATCTGACGTCAAGAAGCACCGGAGTATTCCCTCTGTCTTTAAATATAAACATTTTTCGGTTTACTAATAATATCTATAAATTTAAATAATTTTTAATATAAAAAATTATATTTTATAAAAATATATTTAAAAAAGTTAATAACATAATTTATATATGATAAAATATTATTAATAGTCAAAGTTAAATAAATTTAACTTTATTTAAATCAAAAATGCTTATATTCAAATACGAATGTAGTATTATTTTAGTACTATTTGTTTAGTCACTGGAAGAAGACACCACGTTGCGGCATCATCGATCATGGGATCTTCGTGGTAGTAACTTTTGTGCTAAGTGACGGAGATTAGGTAGAGTCTCAACGAGAACGAGAGGTCCATCAACTTTTGCTGTACGCGTAATTATACGGTTGGTACTCCACCGAGCAAATTACATTTGCTTATGAGTTTAAAGTAGCGGCAGATGCTGAGTTCGGTGGCACTCGACAACACTGATGGGGAAGGGTGTTAAGGCATTGGTTGATCAGGATTGTGTGCTAAAGCTCTCACTTTCTCGAAAAACAAATTGAATTGTCGACGCGTGACTGTCCACTGGAGTGGGGTGGTTTCCCCTGACAGGAGCATTTGTATTTTTCTTGAACAGCGAACTGGTATCCTTCTGTTTCAAATTATAATTCATTTTCTTCGAATTTTTTTAATTATAAATTATTTTCACTTTTTAATTTTTTTTAATATTTTTTTTATCTCTGTCTCTCTCTTTTCTTTTTGAAGTACAGCTTTACAAATTAAAACGGATAAAGTAGTACTACAAAGGGAAGCCCACATAGGCCTAGCATCGGAATACCGAGAACTGCTATCTGGGCCGGGCCGAATGTGCCGGAAACGTACTTGTACCGTCATTCATGTGCCGCATAATTAAAGTTTTTTTTTTGGCGATAGCCGCATAATTAAAGTTAGCACTAAATAATGCCCACCTGCCAAATCACCACTACCACTACAGATCCAGGCATAAAGTAAGTGGAGTATTTTACCCGCAACAATCCGTACCATGATTAGCTACGGCCCCCCGCACCGCAGGCGACCAATTTTCTACTCCTCGCGTGGGCTACGTCATCTCTAACTCCGAATGCTTGGCATTAGCATCTGGATCGACGTGCTACGAGCGTCCTGATGACATGCTTCCTCAACGACGAACAAGGTCCCAGCGCCAACTTGTTGATGGTCCAGCATAAGCGCGCGCGTCGTATCCTGATTCCTGATGTGGCTACTATACACAAAGGCCATGGCTCACTCTACTGACTACTACTACCGCTACTGCTAGCTAGGAGTATTAGCTTTCGAGGACTTCTAGCGAGGGCTTAACAAAAGTGCGGCAAATTATTGGTCACGGGCGGCACTAGTTAATGGCAGTGAATCAGTAGTTGATTGACATGGCAGCCATGGCAGGAAACGAGATCTATGCGTAGATCTGCTGCTGCTGCAAGCAGCCATGGAACTGTGGAAGTAGAATAAGCGGAGGTTGACGACAACCGATAGTCTCCTGGATTCCGACCAACCGGCCCGGGGTGCGGCGCTCTGCTGCGCCCGGAGCTTTTAGCTAGGCCTTCGTCGTCTGTTCTGCCTGCAGAAACTGCGGAAGAGCTGCGCAGCAGAGCGTCGAGGCTGGGCGCAGGAAGTTCGCCAGGGGACTGCACAGCGTTTATGATTTCATTGTAACAGCTAAAATCTGTTCATTTCACAAAAAATAGTAAAAATCGATAAAAACTGTTTTAAATTGAAATTTTAAAATTTAAACGAATTGTTACAGTAAATAGTTCGTTTCAACGGTTAGCCAATCGGTTTCTTCAATTTTTACGAATATCGTACAAACCGATCGAAATTTTCAATTTTTACGGTTTTAGATTTCAAAATTTTAAACCCATCGATTTTAACGATAAGTTTTAATGGTTTCGGTATTTCAAAAATTTTCAAATTTTCAAATTTTTAAAAAATTTTAAAACGAAAAACGAAAGTCCGATGAAACCGAACCGTAGCAATAAAGTTGAAAAACATGAAAACCGAGTGATTTACCGCGGTTTTGCGAACTCTGACTGCACCACCGTCCAGCTCCGCCGAAATAAGATCTGAATTTTAAAAAAAAATGAAAGGAGAATCGTGGAGAAGGCAACTGTGCGTTGCTCACGGGCGCAACATGCGCCTCCTTTTTCATGTCGGGTAATCTCGCAGCGAATCTGTACCTTCAGATCTTATTCCCTAAAGTAGATACTGATGGCATCTAATCTAAAGTTGATACTGAGGGCTAATGTAGTTTAAGGTACCTAAAACAAAATAGACTGAAAGACAGACGCTTGGAAGCTTGGACTTGGACGGTCATCAATATATCTCATTTGTCATCCATGAACGAAGAGGCTGGCAAATAAAACTTGCTTGTAGAGTTGTTTTGTTTGAGGCGAACGTTCAAAATTCAGAAAGTTCATTCAGGACTGGAGCCCTGAGCTCGTTCCTACCTACCTATTCTTTTCATGGAGTAGCAGTTTTACAATTCGTGTACTTTGATCAACAATCCAAGTGAAATTGGCATGCCTCTTGCAAGCCAGATCGTTGATTGAGTATAAGTCTAAACGTAATCATAAGTTCTGCTAAAAAAAACCGTAATCATAAGTAAAATGTTATATAGGGGTAACTTAGAGGACTGTTCTGTAGAGAAAAAAAGGAAACATAAACATGTTTCATTCCACGAAAGCAGAACTACAGCCAAAATTCGAGACAAATAGAAGTGGAGAGTCCACGCATATGCATCATGCATCCATGGCGCTCTCAAGTCGTCGTTCCTTGGCCCTACAGTTCTAGCTTTGAGAGACACTAGGAACAGGAAAAAAAAAAAAACAAACCAAGCTGATCAGCCACCCGAGGAAGAGGATGCCGAGCCACCAATAACTCGATCGCCCTGGTCCTCGGGCGGGACACACTACTAGTGCAACCGATCCCAAAATCCGAAAATGTTTCGCGCGCGGTGGTAATCGCGTATGTCTCCGGTCAGGACTCGCGAGAAAATGTGCCGAGCGACGGGCGCCACGTCGCCTGGTCAGTGCGCGCGGCGCGTGGCATCAGACGCGCAGCGCGGGAGCCCTCGCGAAGCCCGCGTCGACCCACGGCTTGTCCACGCCGGCCGGCCTTGGCTGCGGCCTTGGCTGCGGCTGCTGGCGCTGGTGCTGCTGCTGGTGTTGCCGGTGCTGATGCTCCCTGCGGGCGGCGAGCGCGCGCGCCGCGGCGCGCTTCTTCCGCCGGTGCTTCGCTCTGTCCACCTCGATCTGCTGCTGCCTGCACTCCTCGCTGCAGAACGGCGTGTCGCCCCTGCACACAAACGCACACGTAATTAACACGAACAATTAAGCAACACAGACGATGGATGGAGCCTCAACGCGCAGGTACGAGACGCAGTCACGTGGGCTCTAATAAACGAGCGCGGTGGATCGGATCGGACCTGTACATGAAGATGTCGCCGGAGAGCAACTTGCCGCAGAGCGAGCACTCGTCGAGGAAGTGGTGGACCTGGACGACGTCTGCCTCGTGGACGTAGAACACCGACGACGGCCTCATGGCACCGCTCCCCCTCATGCCCGCCTGCCCGCGTCGCTGCCGGTAGCGAGGCACGCGGAGGAAGAAGGAGCAACGCCGCCGAGACGTACGTTTACCGCACCGGACGTCAAGGGGCTCGGCTACCTTGCGGAACTCCCGTTGCGGCCAACGGCCGTACAAATAGCCGCCCCGGCTCGGCCATTTTTAGCATCGTTCGAGCGAGGAAGAGGCTGGAAATTCACGGGCGCGGACAGCCGGAGATATGGTTAGGTGCGGAAGCCAGATTAATCATGGATCCGGACCGTGCAAAAATTCAGGGTATCGTAGCTATATAAACAGTAAAATAAGAGGGAATAACGGAAATTACTGTTCATAAGTACTATATCGTAAATCTTGTTTGTTGTTCTCAAATCCAACGGCTGTAAACATATTCTAATTTTCGCTACAGTACATTGTCAATTTTTGCCTCCCGTGGAGAGGATCTCGTTCCATTAATCATGCAGGCTAGTTCACCATGAGCAAATTTTGCTCATGGTCATGCAGACCTCTTGCACGCAGCCGTCGCATTTTTTACCTCTTGAAACGACAACTCAATCGCGTCCAACACGAGATATTAACCGGCGCCTTAGCGGCGGGAACAGCGACCTCTGTCCCGAACATGCTGCTTGTCTTCTTCCCCGCAGTCGTCGCTCTCAGACCGCAACAGCGCACGCCTACGTCGCCGTACAATAAGAGCTACAGGCAAGCATCACATGCACAATGCTCACCGTGCTGCGTCTTGGTCGTCCGGGTGTAGCCACCGGAGGGGGCCGCGGAGCGCCGTACCACCGCACGGCGCGCGCCGCAGCACGTGCGGCGCCGGCGTGGGTGCCCCCCGAACCACCGGCCGCCCTGCACCGGGCGAGATGCCTTTGGCGCGGTGGCGTCTGCTCCTTGCGGCCAGCGGGGCGCGCGCGCGCTCGTGGAGGACGGGATGGGAGGGACGGAGGACGCCCCAACGTGGCGAGCGGAATCCGAGCTTGTTGTTTAAGGCCTGGATTGCCGAAAGGATTCGCGGCGGCACATGGACGCCAATTCGATTGCGGGCAGGCAACAGATGGTGGTGAAATCTACGGCCTGGCCGAGGAGGATTTGTTTTTTTTTTTTCCCGATAGTGCTACTGCCAACATGCTTTGCTTAGATTAGTTTTTGTTTTACGGTGAGGAAGCGATTGCCGGCCTTGTCAGCCACTCTAGAAGCTTTTTTTTTTTGGCATGTACGCTTCCAGGAAGCAGGCCTCAGGGATGGCATGATGCTCGGTGAACCTTTTTACTAGCAACCGTCTCCGCCGCGGCTCGTTGAGCAAGTTTCAACCTGGCTGTTCAACAAACACCGCCCTAACTAGTTCGCTGTTTCTATACAGTGGAAAGAGTGATCTGATGCTGCTGTCCAACATAGTACTCCACTGTACAGCGGGAAACTTGTTCACAAGAACACCTCAAGATTGCAATTTAGTTCTCCAGTAGAAAAGACCGTTAACAGCTCTGGCAGCAGCGCAAACATGGATGAAGCAATTGCGTCAAATAATTACCCTGGGTTTTATTCCCCCAGAAAAATCACCTTGGGGCGGCAGGAATAGTTCGATCATCAGCCACTACGAGAATGGAAGGAAAAGCGCAAGGCAAGTTGCAACAATTTGACAGGAGGTGACAAGAAAATTTGAGAGGACTTCTTATGCCTTTCGCTTTCTTTCATACCAGCAGTTTACACCCCACACACGACGCGGCACCAGTAGAACGCGCACACACTTTTTGCTCCGTGCAACTGTGCAGAAAAAGGAAAACAGACGAAATCCCGGTAGTAATTCACGGGACGAGCAAACGAACTCCATCTCCAGGTTTCGGAGATCAAAACGGAGAGCCGATTCGGTTGATTTCAGCAAGCACACGACCAGCAACGTCTCCGTCCGTCGCGTCTGCTTGCTTTGGTTCAGCAGCGGCAGCAAAATCCTAGTAGTATTAATACGTTGTTCGATGCCGAAAAATCACCAGGCCCAGACCGGGATCCGGTGGGGGCTCTGCTTCTGCTGCCTCTGTCGCTGCTGCTCCGCCCTCCCGGTTTGCTTGGACCTCTGCTCCCTCGCCTCGTCGATCTCGATCTGCTCCTGCCGGCACTCCTCGCTGCAGAAGGGCATGTCACCTCTGCGACAACGAACCCAAAACTTTCATCAGCCAAACCGTTCCTCCGGAGAGATCTCTGAGTCTCAGAAAAGATCGACCAAACGCTAGATTTGCTTTGCTCTTCTTACCTGTACATGAATATGTCTCTGTTGCCGGCGAGGACCTTCCGGCAGCGGAAGCAGATGTCGAGGTAGTGGTGGTGGCCGTGGAGCACGTCGGCGTCGTCGCAGGGGTCGCAGAACATGCGGCCCGGCCGCCTCGGCGAGGCCGCCGGCTTCAGGGGGGAAGCGGAGTGGCCGGAGGAGCCGACCTCGAGGTCGTCATAGGCGTCCATGGTGATGGTGTGGTAGTGCGCCATTGCCTGGCTCTGTGAATTTGTGTTTGTGTTTTCTCTGTTCCCGTTGGGAAAGCGCAAAGAGGTGATGGAGTGCGGGGGAGGAGCGACAAGGCCTCTTTATTCTTGTGGAGATGGTGATGGTATGGCGAATGGGGAGAGGGGAGATTGTCGATTTAGCACCCTCTGTTTCTTCAAAAGTTTAAAGTAGCCCTTCCCATATATTAAGCCTGCAATCAGCTATTTTAGTTGCAATACTACCTCCGTTCTTTAAATGTCGCAGTTGATTTTTAAATTTAATTTTAATTATTTATTTTATTAAAAAAATTTGATAAATTTGATATATTTTGATATAATTTGATTTATTATTAAAGTTATTTGAATCATAACTTAAAATTTTACATATTTGAACAAATGTTTTGAATAAGACAAATAGTCAAAATTAATTGTAAAAATTAACAGCGATATCATTTTTTTAAAAACAGAAGAAGTAAGTGGTTTAGCGTTTATAATTGGAATTTTGTTTAGTGTTGATGGTGACATCTAGACGTTACACATGCTCCCGCAGCTCCCGCTACGATAAAATAGTCACACTGCAATGGTACAGAAAATTTCCGCATATTTATCATTAACTCTTAATTTGTCCTACGCATATAATATAAGAGTTGGGTTTTTATTGTCAAATAAATTAATACAAGAGAGATAAGCACATCTTTTTATGATTGCATTTTTTTTAAAAAAAAATCTTCAGAATATAATGATCATATTTCTGTAGCTAAATTATCATGTTTACTTATGCTACCTGACGATCGAATCATTGTAGAGCAGTTTTGTGTCTGGTAGTAGCACTTCATTTCCATTCCGCCCTTGGCAGAGTGTGGAAAAAGGCCAAACCAATGTCTTCAGACGGACGTGCTTATGCTCTTTTTTGTAACAATGGTAATTTCCACCCAAAGCAGGGCATGCATTCTAGAAAGCCACTGACCAAACCAAGCCTTATTTCCCTGCCATGGAAATGTCCCATGAACCACCATCTCTTTGATGAGAACGTGCAGCACACGGGGGAGAAATCTGCCTCGAAATTTTCCAGAGATCCGACAAGCAGAGTTTCTTTCGCGAAATATTCCGCCTCGTAAGAAATCATCTGGCACGCATACAGCGCTATCTCACTCTTCTCCGAAAGTCGGCAGGCAAATGACCAAAAGTTGCGCGGCCAACCAGGCTGGCCTCCTCGAGTAAGTGATTCAGGTTACTGATGACTGATGAGAGTATACCCCAAGGAAAAACCAGGGTCCAAACCAGCCACTTGACAAGAATTTCTTCCACTTTTCTTAACGCTCACCAACGGCCCCATTGGTTTGGTTCTTGCGTCTTGTAGTATTAAGTGCGTGTCGCATCCGATCTGACGGTGATGGATCGAACAATTCTGTAGTATATTTGAGTTTTCCTGCCGTGCTCAGTGACCGTTGGTTGGCTGCAGCGCCTGTTTGTTGCATGACCTGACGGCGATCCTACTCGGACCGATGAATGCCGCTGGATTAGATTGCGATCGGAGCTTAATTTACTCGGAAGAAACCAGCCAGCGTGAGGCCCTAGGGATTTGTTTGCAATCTGAATTCTGCGGACCGCATTGAGCCCCTATAGAGGCATGCGATTCATAGGAGTATGTAGAAGGAAAGCTAGTTTGCCAGCTAAAAACAACGATGTACTGTAGCTAGTTGATGAAAGCTGAGAACAGCTAGGAAGTGGTTTGAAAGGTTTTCGCAAAATCATTTTTTATCTTTCTCCCTCAACACAGTAGCACGATCAGGATGTAACCGTCCTGAGCCAACAATGCAAGGACTAACCTGAAAAAATAACAAATCAACGACAAATATAAATACATGTAGTGCGAGGTCTTTTGTGCACAAGAGCACATGCATCAAATTATCTATTGATCGCTTATACATCAACAAGCTGCGTGGCCTTGCCAACGTCGCCTTCTTTTGACACCCAGTGCACCGGATGGAACCTTTCACAATAAACAAAATCCTTCGCCATCATTCAAGGTCTTACGAATAGTACGGGGGATTTTGATCGAAGATTTTCGTAAAAATTGTGTAAAAATTTTACAAAAATCAGTTTAATTTCAAAAAAAAAACGTAAAAATAGAAAAAATTTCTTTCAATGCAATGGAGGTCCGAACTGGTTGCCACCATTTCTATTATTCCTTTTTTTTTACAAAAGAAAGGTAGAAGAAATGGTTAGGCAATTCAAGTCATCAACCACCTTAGTTAAGTCGGAGTAGGTTTCATGTTGATGGCACCAATTATTGAGTATTCTTTTCTGTACTAGTATCAGTTTTTGCCTGGTCAATTTGTTGTACTTACTTCACTCACTCGATTTAATTCAAAACCCGGTGCCCCACAAATTTGTTCAAGTACAAGACCCTTTCCGCCCAACGTTTGTTTATCTGTACATATAATAACTAAGAGAGATGGCGGTCCTGTTTGATCGCCGGCCGGTAGTTTCGGTTCGCCGACGAGGTTGACAGTGGCGCGTCTTTTGTTCCGGCACGGGCGCGTCGCTCTCAGCGGCGAACCAATTCCAAAGCCGGTGGCCCGCGCACGCAGTATCGTGCTCGCCCGCGTCGCCGTCGCTGTCACCGCACCGAGCGCGCGCGCCAGGGCACGCCCCCGTATTTTCCACTGCAGCTTTGGACTAGTGCAGGATTCTTGTTCGTGCTTCCATCGCGACGCGTCGGGTCGCTGTCAAGAACCTGCATAATGGCTGGAATCACCGCGGGGAAAAGGACGGCCGGTGACGCGCCGAGAAATGTCGACATGGTGGAGGAGCTGGGTGAGTTGGCTGGGGCCGGCGTTGTCCTTGGACGGCTGCTAATTTTCGGCATGGGGACAGTTCTGCTGATGAGAGAAAAGTGCTTCCGGCATAGTAAAGTTCCGTCACTCTGCCAGTCAAGACCAAGCAGAGTGGGAAGGCTCTAATGGAACAGATCTTCTTCAACGGAAGAGATCAAAGATCAAAGGTCCGAGACGTTGAACCCAACCGCTCCATCCCCTGGTCAAACAGAGTGTACTAGTATTATACTAGCAGTGAAATTAAACGAGAGCTTGGTTCATATAAGGGCCTGTTTAGATCCAATCGATTAATTATTAGTTCATTGTCCGTTTAGAGAAAAGATTAATTGTTAATTTATTATTTAATAAAATATTTGTTTCGCACTTGATTAATTGTTAGTTCGCTAGTTGTATTTTTCTATATATTTAAATTTTCTCTAGTTTTTTTTCTACATTTTCTCAAGTTTACTTTCATCATTTATTTAACACAAATATATATTATAATATAATCAGAGCAATATAAATGAATAAATTTGGCGAGGCAGCGCACGGTGATGTTCGTCAGAGTCACGAAGATTGGGAATGATGGTGCTGCGAAGAACGATAGAAATAGCTGTATGCCCGTCCTTTTTGGTTAGTTTTCGACATAGAATTGGAAAAAAATATCGTTAAAAGTTGAGGGTAATTTAAATTTTTTATTGTATCCACGAAGTGTTAGTCTCTATTAATTCTCTCAGATCGACTAATTGAAAAATAATTAATCGATAAATAGACTAATAATTAGTCCTCTTATTAGTCTAACTATTTGAGAAAAAATAAATAATTTTTAGTCAACAAACAATTAGTCGACCGGATTCAAATAGACCTTAAGTCACACTTGACCCGGTATGGTCAGGTGACTGATCTCGGTTCCCTGATTACTGAACAGAAACCTCACATTGTTTGCGTTTCCCTTCGTAAAAAAAATAAATCAGCAGAAATCGGAACAGAACAGAACAATACCAGGCCGGCTGAGTCAGGAGTGATGGAGAAAAGATTCTGAATTGTGCAACTGAGAAATATTCCGCCACACATTATAAGCCCTAATTTGCCCACAACGTCGGCCCTTGATTCCAGGGGAAAAAACACATCTGATAAAAAAAAATACCTAACCGCATCTGAGTATGGACAATATGATTCCAGGAGAGAAAACAAACGGGGACATGCAGTGTGATGCTGAACTACCCGCTTTTTTAAAATAAGTAAACAATTCAGGGGGAAAATTAACATAAAGTCTCGCGTCAAGGTTTTCTTTAGACAACTTGCACCATAGCCCCCGGATTCAGCGGCCCAACATACATGAAGACGCAAACACAGAGTTTTCCTTGGTCCCTCGTCGGGAGTAGCTCCCAAGCAAGCTTTGACAAAGCACAGAGAATATCTTCCTTGTCTTCACAAACTTTTTTTTTTTCGACGGATTGTCTCCACAAACTTATTCCACCTGCCCCAGCTAATAATACCTACATTAGCCTGACAAGTGCTACTAGATACTTAGCTCAATCAGCACGGGCCGGGACCAGACGATTACAAGCTGAATGTACCCTTGTGCTAAGCGCTGGGGCACATCTACGTGAGGCTCGCTTGACTTCTGGCCGCATGATTAACCAGCAAAAACCAAACATGCCCTGCTGTTTGTTCCCTAATCACGTTTCCTCCAGCTCCTAGTTAAACACAGCAGCTCATGGTAGCTAAGCTAACGGAAGGAGGTCACACTCGCGGCTGACGCGTACACATGCGCCTGCGCGCTGGATCCGGACCGGCGCACGTGTACCGGCTGGCGCCTTAACCAACCGCACGTAATCAAACGACCAGTAGTTTACGGTGTTTACCGATTCCTTCCTTGCCTTGCGCACCTGTTTTAACCACCGTTTATTTTGTTTCTCCTAAACCAGGCGAAAGGAAACAGCGGACCGGGCGTGCTGCTCTTTCGCCAGCAAAGGTGGTGGCAAGTAAACAATGCCCGGAGCCGCCCGTAAGCGGAGCCATGTGCTCCAATGTATAGGCTTCACTTTGGGCTAAACTAGCGCACCTTTGCTGCTGCGCCCACGCCCACCATCATGGCCATCAGTAGGGCATTATGCTCACGTGTTAGAGCATCGTAAAAGTAGTGCTTTATATCTAGTTTTAAAAATTCAGTAAATAACATTTTTAAAGATCTTAAAAATGTGCTATAACAGATGCCGTAAATTTGATGCTTTATATTTTTCTTTTCTCTAATTCTCTTTCTATCAATTCATCGAACCGCTTGACGGACCTGCTTCATCAAAACCATGAGCTCACGTGATCTCGCACTTAACGATGTTGCAGGAGTGGCCGAGCAAGGAAGAACTCATTGCGTCTTTCCCCTCCTCCACTTCGCATTTGATATTGTCCAAAGCATGCAGCCCACCTTGAAGGGCGTGTCGAGGTTCTTGACGCCGTTGGCAGCCATGCCGCTACCCCCTCAGGCATTAGTGCCGTGGCAGTCTCGGACTGCCTTCTTGCGCCTCAAGGGCGTCGAGCAGGCTCGGCTCAATGGCGTTCTTGAGCGTCATCTGCAGGATGCAGCCATGGAGGACAACGCCAACTGCGTTGCGTATATGCATGCCTCCTCGTTGGTGACCATGAACACCAGCGACCAGCCAGGTGGCGCGTCCAAGTCATGATGCTGAGGGCAATGAACGCCGGCGACGAGTCAGCTGGCGCGTTGAAGTCACAATGTTGAGGGCCACGAACGCTGGCGACCAGTCAGGTGGGGGCGCAGAGGCAAGGTGTCGAGCACCACACCACGCGGGAGGCCAGCTCTACCTCACGCAGAAAGGAAAAAAGTTGTTAGCGCGAAGGGGAAAAAGAGATACAACACGGGATGAGTTTTACGGAATCTCTAAAAAAATTTAAAGCACAACATCATTTTAAATCACTTGTTGGATCAATTTCATGCTTTATATTCAAAAATTTTAAAGCACAAGTACTTTTCAGAGCATCTGTTGAGGATGCTCTTAGACGGAAAACACTACATGGTTAGGCGCGCTAAAAACAGTCGTCGTTCCACAGGCCAAAAGCAAAAGCAAAAGATCAGCTCCACTTATTTTCTCCTTTTCCTGACCTACCCCCCCCCCCCCCGACGGGAATCATGGCGCGCACGCACGCATCTCGCGCGTCGTTGCGACGACGAGGACGACGAAGCCTTCGAGGTCTGCTCTTGGCTTTTCGCCCCGTGTGTGCGCGCATTGCGTCATCGCTGTCGTAACAACGGCATGGGCGCCGCGGTTTCGTCCCGGCGAGGCGAGAGCATGGCAGGTTGCGCCTTGGGAGGGCGCGATGCGCTTTGCCGCGCGCGGCTCGAGGTCGAGGGAGTCAAGACTCAAGAGTCGACTCGTTTGGGACCATGGCGGCACCGGGGTTGCGCTCCTTTTTTGCTGCTCTCGTGAGCGCCGCCCCGCCAATGGGCGTCTCGCGTTGTCGGCGAGGCCTCTTTCCGGGAAGCAAGCGGCTTTCCTGATATCTGCTCCTTGTCACGTTTTTTTTTTCTCTGCCAAGCTGTACGTACTCCACGAATCACGGTTCACGCCCGTAGACCCCTCACGATTCCAATGCACGTATGCGTCGGACTAGTATTTTTTTTTTTTTTTTGCGAGGGGAAAGTTGTCTGGCGGCGTGCGGCAACCGGCCACATGTTGGACGGCATGCAGGGCAGTGCAATGCAATGTTTGGCTGGGGACGGCGCCCGTACGTACGCTGTCACAGCTTGTTGTTGCAGCCAGCTGACACATGCTGGGTCCATGCACCCGTCCGACCGTCCGATGCACACAGGGCCGGGACCCTGCATCATCACGGGAGCTCCATGCAGGCTGATAGCGTCGTGTCCCAGAACACGAAAGCCCTTTCCATTTTCTCTGTTTTGCTCAGTCTACTCGACTCGATCTCAAAGCGCGGAATCATATCAACGATGAGTCGACGGAAAAGCACCACGCTCTCCGGGTCCACCACGACGACAACGACAAGGAAGTGTCGTTGGGGGTGGGGGGGGGGGGGGGCTCTGGTTTTCCGATGCAAGCGCCCATGGTATACGGAGAAACCGTGTGCGACGCGACGCGATGAAGGAAAAAAAGTGTCCAGTTGCGGAATAGATATACTACGCCTGCTGCTTTCCACGGGTAAAAGAATTCCTTGCCGCCCCCCCGGCGATACCACAACCTTCGGCTTAAACTGCTAAACGCAAACATGATTTATACGGCTGATTCACAATTTGTGCGTCCGCCAGGCCATACGAGATGGGTGCCCCGTTGCCCACCCCCCCCCCCCCCCCCCCCCCCGCGCATGGCTGGCTGCCCGCGCAACGCCAATAATGTCTAGCTAATGCCCTCACATATGCTGAGTTGAACGGTGTACGCGATCCGAAAATATGGAGAGATAACTGAGCGGTGTGTCACATAAATCAATCCCAACAAGTCAACAACAGATTAATTTACTCTTTGGGACAAAACTTCCCAAATGCCTCCGATTTTACGAAGTGGTGTCATACTCGGGGCTGAAAGCCGGGAAGGGATTTACAGAAGTGGAGTGCCATATGCGCCTCGGATGAATGCAGCATTGGGAGAGTGGGCGGCCTGGATGGCCAAAGCGGCAAAGCCTCGTGAAGCAGATGAGCTCTCCAGGACTCTCCTCAACCGGCAACGAACAACATCGTCCGGTTCCTCCAGGCAGAGTAGGTCAACGATCGTCCAGTTTTTGTGACCTTCTGCATGTTCTCAAGTTTGCCGCTTCCAGCCGATCAGCTCGTCACAGACACCTTCCTCGAGTCCCCACGCTGAGACTCCGCCGTCGTTTGGGAGAACCGCTCCTGCCTCCGGCCGGCAGACCTGGCGGCCTGCCGCGCGCGGAAGGCCTCGAGCTGCATCTGTTCGTCGCGGCACTCCTCGCTGCAGAAGGGCGTATCGCCTCTGTACATGAAGATATCGCTGTCGCGACCCAGGTGCTTGGCGCAGAGCGCGCACGCGTCCAGCGCGGGCATGCCGGGCTCACCGATAGGCTCGGCGTCGAAGAAGAAGGCGCAGGCGACAGACGGAGCCATTGTCGACCTTGATGCTCTCGAGCTTGACAAAGCTTTATTGTACTGCCGGGGAGGTTTGTGTTTGGTTGGCTGACTGGAGGAGAATTTGAGATTGAAGGCTGGAGAAGTGGAGAGGCTTGTATATATAACGGTTGGGAAGAGGTCGGGGAGAAGCGCTGGGCTGGGAGGGAGATGGTGCTCTGCTGGTGCACGGGCGAAAACAGGGGCCGGACGTGATACCACGCGCCGAACCAACCAGTCTGGGGAAGGAGGATAATGCAAGTGGTTCGGCGGCCCCCGCACGGCGTCCCCACACACTCGGGTCACTGCGACGATGAGAGCGACACGACGTCCCTGGTCACCGAGCGAAACGCCGAGGAATTGAGCCAAAAACGTTACCCGAAAACCGTGTGCTACGCTACATGACAACGAGGGGAAGCCCACCACCGGTGGATTTGAAATACTGCCTCGTCCGCTTTCCGCAGCAAAAGAGATCAAGTTTAAAACTCCCGGGAATCGCTGATCAATGGAAAACAAAAGAGCAAGTTGCAGCCAGTCAGTTTGTATCAAATGTACTCCCTCTGTTATTCTCGTCGTTAATTTTAAATTTTAATTTTGATTATTTATCTTATTAAAAAAATTTACTCGAATGTATAAAATTTTAAGTTGTAATTCAAATAATAAATTAAATTATATAAAAAATATATAAATTTTATCAAAAAAATTAAATAAAACAAATGATCAAAGTTGAATTTTAAAGTCAATGTCAACATCAATTAAATAACGAAGAGAGCACTAATACACCACTAGGAAAGGCCTGCCACCAACTATACTTTGCACTAATCTAAATATCTCACATGGTTAGGCGCGGAAATGATATACTACTGCAGAGCACTGCCAGTGCGGTGCCCTCACACAGAGTTTCTGTACCACTGGAACTTTTAAACTCTTTTTAGGGCTGCTTTGTTACGGGAATCATGAGGACTCGAGTGCATGCTCGCCAAGCGGGCGGCGCTTCGTGGCTTGTGGCGAACAGCGAGGGGACCGTTATTGAGCTAGTGGTGGCGTGCGCTGTGATCTTGTCACGCACCGGCGGCTGCTGCACATGATCTGATCTGATGTGCCTCCGCTGTGGCGATTGAAGAACCGCAGGGAGAATCTTTGGTGGAGTTTGTTTAAAAAAAACAGCACGCGAGAGCTGGCGTGTTTTTAACAGAGGTTGCCAAGTTGCGCGTTGGCGACCGTGCACATGTCGGGTCAGGGGCGAAGCACCTTGAGATTTCATCGCCGTGCCCGCAGACAGGCTTCGTTCTGGGGAGCAGCCAGCGCTCGAGATCTACGCCCAGCGTTTTGTTTACGAGGTGCCGTCGCAGTGAAGCATTACGCTTGATGGTTGCAGGTACAAATCGAAAGTACGTAAACAGGACAGCAATCCCGTTCGTACCTTTATGGAATTCTTCTTTTAACGCTAGCTTTCTGATACATCGGTTTTAATTTATAAGTTTATTTTGAAGTTAGATATAGAAATTAAGAAAAATAAAAAAAGTGAAATGTGCTAAAAATGAGTAGGATAGAGATAGATATATAAAAGTATTAGGAAGAGAAAAAATATATTGAAAAGTAAGAATAATTTATAGTTTAAAAAAGTTGTTGAGTGTAAAATAATTTATAATTTGAGAAAAAAAGTAGAACTAAGGGGCTGATACCTACTCTCTCTTGTCACACAATAAAGGTCATTTTGTCACACAATAAATGTCGTTTTAGATAATGTTTTGACCCAACATTGAGAATATAAATTGCAAATAACTTTTAATTTGTTAAGTTTAGACATGTGAAAATTATATGATTAGATTTGTCTTAAAAATACTTTCATAAAAATAAAAAATATACATATGTCACTTTTTCATAAATATTTTTATAAAAAATAAGAGTTAAAGTTGTGTTTTAAAGACTATGTCATTGTCTAAAATGACTTTTATTGTGTGATCGAAAAGAGTACTGCACCAAAAACAACAAAGTAATACTACTAACATTTTCTACTCTCAGTCCCAAGTCATTCTGAGTTTCTCGAGTTTTCTCAAATTATAAATCCATTTTCATTTCTTAAGATATTTTTTTCTCTTCTTAATATATCTATCTCTGCTTTATCTCTCTTCTTCTCATTTTCAAAACATCTCATCTTTTTTTTATTTTTTTTAAATGTAGGACGTGCGGAGGAACACAAATAAAACGTGGCTCAAAATACTACGAGTACTGTAGTACTGTACTACGTACTCCTACTACAACAAGAATGCTGCGTCAAGTCAGAACTGCGGTGAGTCATGTCCAACCTGGCTGTGACCGTGCAATTGGTCGGTCACGTCCTCCGTATCTCCCGCCTGGCCATGACGCAGCAGGTCGGAGGAAACCCCGGGTCCAGTGACTCAGCGATGAGTCGAGAAACGTTACGTATCAAAAGAATCTGACGTCGGTGTGATGTTTCTTCGATTTTTGTTATTTTAGTTTCTTTTAGCAACTTGATAATCGATGCTACTTCTAGCTACTCAAATTTTGCAGCAAAGCGGTACGCATGGGTTTACTTATCATCTGCTAGCACTCCGTATTTGAAATGAATCACGTTTACAACGAACAATTCGTCACAGAGAGCATCAGTCTCTTGCACATAAGCAGTCAGCACAAAGAAGGGTACATCTAGGATCATAGTGTGCACTGTGCAGTATCAGATCGATTCTTTTTCCATCAATTCAGCCCAAATTCGTTTCTGGGCGAAGTACGAATGTTCATCAAAATTTGGCTGGAGAAATTGTTCCAAAATGCTCCAGATACAAAATTGCCGTGCACTATCACACGCACGCACACCCCTAGTTGAGGCGACTATCAGAGCTTTACATAGCGTACAGAGCACACAGTCCAAACAACCATCAGCTTCGGATCGACGGTTGTCCAGTTCTCGTGGATCGACCCAAACCTATCGCTTTACTACAGCCAAAGGTTCTGGCCGCTCCGCTCAGGCTCAGCACAGCTCAGCTCGCGCCGGAAACCTTCGCGGACTCTTGGCTCCCGCGCCACGACTTCGTTCTTGCAGCTGAGTGGGTCTGCCTCCGGGCAGCCCGCCGCGTGCGGAAGGCGTCGAACTGGATCTGCTCGTACCGGCACTCCTCGCTGCAGTAGGGCGTGTCGCCGCGGTACATGAAGATGTCGTTGTCCCGGCCCAGCAGCTTGGTGCAGAGCGCGCACGCGTCGAGCGCGGGCGTGCCGGGCTCGCCGAGCGGCTCGGCGTCGAAGAAGAAAGAACAGGCGCGAGGTGCCGACATGGTGCGTAGAAGCTGTTGGCTTCCTGTGCTTGGCAAGGCCTAGAGCTTAGCGAGCTTTGGTAATGGTTCGCGTAGCTGAATTGCTTGTTCCCTGAGATCGTGGTGAGAGGGAGGGTGCTGGGGGTGTTCTGAGGTGAATCGAGTTCTGGAGGCCGGAGTGGTAGTGTTTATATGGGTGACGGGGACCGGGGCGGGCGAGCGCGCAGCCGTGGGTGACGCAGCAGCGGTCTGTCGTATAGGTGAGACGAGACGGGCCACGGGGTTGAGCAATACCGTGTGCGGGGACGGGACCAACTACCGCCACGTTGCCGAGTCAGCAGAATGGAGCGGTTCGGTTCTTCAATCCGGAACGGGCCAGCCATCATTGGGCAGGGGTTAGCCCGGTTTGATGATGGCGACCGTGTCTACGGCGGAGCTCAGCTGGGCGGCCAAACCGCCGGGCTCCACCGCGACAGGCGCGCCGGCCATATCTGACGTGGCGGTGGATTCTAATTTCTAGAATCCAAAATGAAAATGTGCGGTTATAAAACACCAAAACCGCGGAGTTGTGATGCTCCATATCATCACGCTAACAGAAAGCAGCGTAGCAGTGGAGTAGAAACGCTACTTGCTCCACTTTCTGCGGCAAAAGCGGGGGAGTAAATAAATATTCGCCGGAATCGCCAGTGACAAAATCCCGGATCGTTAGTATCAAATCTGCACTTTAGCTGAGCTCCAATACTCTATTAGCTTAAACTAAACCAAAAATCGTCTCAGCGCTGATCATCAGTGCGCCAGCCTTTTTCTCCAGCGTACGGGGGCAGGACTCAGGAGTAGGCCTGCAAATGAGTTTGGGTTAAACCGGGGTTTTTGGGTTGAGTTTATAAATAGTTTGTTTTGAATGGGTTAAAACGGGTTTAGAAAGTAGGCGGTTTGAGTCAGGTTGGGTCCAGGTAAATACGAGTTGAAATGGGTTTTTTTAGTTGCGAATATAATTGTGTTATTTTTTTATTTTTTTAAAAGTTATAAACTTTCAGTTGGTTGCTAATATGCAGTTGTGTTTGTTTTATCTATAGATTAGATGAAATTGGGTTCAAATTAGCTAGTGGGTTAGGACGGGTTGGGTTGAGCCTCTAATTTTTTGAGTGGGGTTGGGTTTATAAAATATACAAGTATAACTATAGGGTGGTTTGGGTATGGAGCGGTGAAAGTTGCTTAGAGGGAGTGCATAGGCAACGACTTAAAAATTAACACTTAAAAATAATTTGATTAGAAAAGCAGAGGACGGATTAGTCCAGTCAGTCGAATTTGTCCGGTAGCGAACAAGTCTGGTCCTTGCAGATAAGTCTGCTTGTCGCAGTGAAAAAAAATCAAACTAAAAAAAAAACAAACAGAGACAAGAGACACAGAGATTTTTGACCGAAGTTCAGCTCTACAAAAAAGCCTACGTCTTCGTTGAGGGGTCTACAAAAGATCGGGTTGCACTCAACCTTTAACCTCTCTAAGTGATCACAAAGATCAACTTGATTTTCACTAGATCAAAATAAGTGATACAAACCTCTCGGATCTCACCACAATGTCTTTGATGGATTCCGAGCGACACTTAGCCGTCTCAGAGATGAATCTCTCAGAGTAATAAGCCCTGCAAGTTCTGCAATAAAAAGACTAAGCGCTCAAATCGAATTGAGAGATGAAAGGACTCGTAATCTTCTCTTCCTTCAATCAAAACCCTAGGGGATTAAATAAAGAACGAGTGAAGGAGAAGAGATGGATCTTAGAGAGTCTCAGGGCGTGATTTGAAAAGATGTGAGCACTTTTGGTAACCCTAAGACGTGGGGGGAAGCGGGATTACATAGATCAATCAAGGATAACCTTCCAAAAATACCAGGAACAGACTAGTCCGGAGGTCCGGACAAGTCTGAACATCAGGCTCAACGATAACATGGTCATCTCTCTGGAGTCCGCAGAGGGCACGAACAAGCCGAGCGGACAAATCTAGTCAGGCCGTGGTGTAATCGCTTTGGAGTCCGCGTGCCCAGTGGACAAGTTCGGAGGATAACGGACTGCTCTTTCTCTGGAGTTCGCAGGCCTTGACAGACAAGTCTGTACCTGAACTAGTCCGGCTCTGCCAGAGGACAGCTCTCTGGAGTCCGCAAGTTGGTTGGACATGTCCAGTGTCGGACAAGTCCGGACACCCGAACAATTCCGGAGTGACTGCGTGCTCTCTCTCTGGAGTCCGACCATTTTGCAGACAAATCTGTTCTCGAACAAGTTCGGAGTCAGTGACCAAACACAAGTGATTAAGATCAAGATGAAAAGAGAGAGTTTGATCACTTAACTATTTTTAAGACAAAAAATGCTGAACCCCTCTTCATAGTACGGTGGTCTTATGACTCAAAAAAGATATAAATACCAAAAACTAGAGCCAAAGAGCCAATAATTTTCTCTTTCTTTTTAGGGTTGATAATTGTTCATATACTTAGTCCCTGCATACATACTCACAAAATGCCATTAAATGCTTTCATTGTTTGTCACAATTCATCTTAAAATCCACAAGTGATCCTAGATGCACTTTCAATGTGCCCCTTTTAGGTGAATTCATGACAACCAATAAGAAGCTACAAAGATAATCATAGATTACAAGTTAAAGAATATATAAGCTCTCCTTAAATTCATGCACATCAACACATACTAAGATAGTGATAGAAGCTTATACGAATTTCAACTTGTAACCACAATCATTATGCAATGAGATAGATAAAATACAAGCATCACATCATCACATAAGCAGATCATAGGGTACAAAATACAAACCAAGTTTTAAAAACACACAAGTCCAAAAGTTCACACCAAAGATAGATAAAGGATGATAGATGCACTTTCAATCTCTCTCTTTTTGGTTGAATTGATGGCAACCAATGAGAAGCTATAAAGGTAATCATAGATTACAAGTTAAAAAACACATAAGCTCCCCTAAATTGATGCACATCAACACATACTAAGATAGTGATAGAAGCTTATACGAATTTCAACTTGTAACCACAAGCAATATGCAATGAGATAGATAAAACACAAGCATCACATCATCACATAAGTAGGTCATAGTGTACGAAATATTACAAACCAAGTTTTAAAAGCACACAAGCCCAAATAATTCACACCAAAGATAGATAAAGAATGATAGATAGGTCGGGCTTCTCAATTTCTCTCCTTTTGGCATCAAGACACCAAAAAAGAAAGAAAGAATGAGAGAGAGATCCAACTGCCAAGAGTACTAGATTAGAGTGGAAATGATTGATCGCAATTGATTGAACTTATTCAACATGTTTTGTTTGGCAGCAGACTTGGCCGCAAGCGGACTAGTGCGGCCGCCTGAACTTGTCCGGGGCTTGACAGTGCACATGAAGAAAAAATTCTCACAACTTTTAGATTTGACCACAACTCCTAGCCATATTACATACAAAGCACTTATAGCATCCTAGGAGTAACCTCACGGAAAAGATTTGAAAGTTATGAACAGGAACAACCACATTTCAAACTCAAACCTTAGAGGAGAGATTAACTTCAAACGCGAAGGGAAAAAGGAGCGGACTTTCGAGGTTCCGAACTAGTCCGAGGGTGGAGAAGCTTTTCCACGGAATGGATTCACTTTCTACCGGTCAAAATGCCGGATCACCATGGAAGTCACGAGCTAGGGTTTGGCGCAGAAGAGAGAATGTGAAATAGTGTTTGAGGAGGAAGAAGACTCGGGGTTTATATAGACCCCGTGGTCCGGAACTGTCCAGGCCCACGGCCTTTTCCGCTAGCGGACTAGTCTAGGACCGCGGATTAGTCCGATCCTCGCAATCTTAAATCAAAGAGTAGATCTTTGATATTGAAAGAAAGTGAACCATTTGACAATTTTGAAAAACCAAACATTATTATGCAAAGTGTGATAAGAGACAATCAATCAATCAACCAATATTACACTTTTCATAATAAAATTTTCTAAAACTTTTGAGATTTTTAAAAACAAAACATGCAAGATATTTTGCAAATCTTTTATTTTCAAACTCTATCCTATGTCACATCAGATGTGCAACACTTCAAGCCACGTTCTGAGAATCAAGGATATTTAGCTCATTTCTAAGTTCACAAAAGCGTCTCTCATCTAGAGGTTTGGTGAAAATGTCGGTTAGTTGCTTTTGTGTGGATACATGGGAATTTCTATGTCCTATTTGATGAAGTGGTCTCTTAGGAAGTGGTGCCGGATGTCTATGTGTTTGGTGCGGGAGTGCTCACATAGATTGTAAAGAAGCTTTATAGCGCTCTCATTGTCACATAGTAGTGGAATACGATTCTAAGTGTAACTATTATCCTTTAGATTTTGACGCATCCATAGAAGTTGAGCACAACAACTACCTGCTGCGACATACTCCGCTTTATCTGTGAAAAGGGCAACAGAATTTTGTTTCTTAGATGACCAAGACACTAGAGATCTTCCCAAGAATTGACAAGTCCCCAATGTGCTTTTACGGTCTATTTTGCATCCGGCATAATCCGCACCAGAATACCCAACAAGATTGAATTTTGAGCCTTTGTGGTATCATAGTCTTAGGTTTGGTGTATGAATTAGATATCTCAAAATTCTCTTCACGATCACTAAGTAACATTCTTTCGGATCGGCTTAAAATTTTGCACACATACACACACTAAGCATGATATTCGGCCTAGATGCACATAAGTAAAGGAGGGATCCAATCATAGAGCGATATACCTTTTGATCGATGGATTTGTCTTTCTTGTTGAGATCAAGATGGTTATTCGTAGGCATAGGAGTCTTCATTGGCTTTGCATTTGCCATGTCAAACTTCTTTACCATATCTTGAGTGTTTTTGGCTTGGCAAATGAAAGTCCCTTCTCTTAATTGCTTCACTTAAAATTCTAGGAAGAATGTTAATTCTCTCATCATAGACATCTCAAACGTTTCATCATAAGCTTGCTAAACTCATCACAAAGAGATTTGTTTGTAGAACCAAATATAATGTCATCGACATATTTTGGCACATAAAAATATCATTAGAAACTTTCTTTGTGAAGAGAGTAGAATCAACCTTCTCTATTTTGAAGCCTTTCTTGATGAGGAAGTCTCTCAAGCACTCATATCAAACCTTTGGTGCTTGCTTCAACCCGTAGAGAGCTTTGTGAAGCTTGTACATGCGGTTCGGGTACTTTTCATCTTCAAAACCTAGTGTTTGCTCAACATATACTTTTTCCTTGATTAGACCGTTGAGTAAAGCGCTTTTCACATCCATTTGTAAGAGCTTGAAATCATAGTGAGTAGCAAAGGCAAGTAATATTTGAATTGACTCAAGTCTAGCTACAGGAGCATAAGTTTCATCAAAATTTAAACTTTTGACTTGAGAGTATCCTTTGGCCACCAATCTCACCTTGTTTCTTACTACAACACCATCTTCATTTTGCTTGTTGTGAAAGACCCACTTGGTTCTAACAATGTTTTGCTTGGGTCATTCTACAAAAGTCCAAACTTTATTTCTTGTGAAGTTGTTGAGCTCTTCTTGCAATGCCAATACCCAGTCTGAATCATTTAGCGCTTCTTTCACCCTAAGAGGTTCAAGACAAGAAACAAACGAGTAATACTCACAAAAATTAGCAGCACGAGATCTAATGATTACCCCTTTATCAATGTCACCAAGAATTTGCTCGACCAGGTGATCTCGTTGCACGGTTTGGTGTACTCGTGGATGTTGCACTTGTGGTCTTGTCTCTTCACTGTTTTTTTCAATGTGTTGATCATGGATGGGAAGCTTGTCACTTTGATCAACTTCATTATTTGCCTCTTGTTGCACTTCTTCACTTGTTTCGTCACCACTCGCCATGCCATGATCTTTTTGACTTGTGTATGTAGATGACTTTTGATTTTTTTTGTGGTTTGATCTCACCAAGTGTCATCCTCTTGATTGCCACGACCGGAGCTTCTTCATCATCTGTAATTTTATTAACAACTTACCCCTCTTCGAAGCCATTAGATTCATCAAACGTCACGTCACGTGCTATTTCAACACAACTATTGGTTTTGTTGAATACACGATAGGTGTGAGCGTTTGATCCATAACCAAGCAAGAACCCTTCATCAACTTTAGGTATGAATTTAGAGGATTTGGATTATTTGTTTGGCATATAACATTTGCTTCTAAAAACTCGAAAGTATGAGATGTTAGGCTTGTTACCGGTGAGAAGCTCATAGAGAGTTTTCTTCAAGAGTCAATGTAGATATAAGCGGTTGCTTGCATGACACGCGGTGTTGACAGCTTCAACCTAAAAATGGTCTGACGTCTTGTACTCATCTAGCATTGTCCTTGCCATCTCGATAAGCGTTCGATTCTTCCTTTCAGCAACCCCATTTTGTTGAGGATAGTAGGGTGCTAAAAATTTATGCTTTATGCCTTCTTCATCACGATATTCTTCCACTTGTGTATTCTTGAACTCGATGCAATTGTCGCTTCTTATCTTATTGATCTTTACTTCATACTCATTTTGAGCTCCTCTCAAGAATGTTTTGAGCACACTCTTTGTTTCACCTTTGTCATGTAAAAAGAATACCTAAGTGAAACAAGAAAAATCATCAACAATGACAAGATCATATTTGTTATCACCAATGCTAATATACGCCACGGGTTCAAATAAGTTCATGTGTAGCATCTCCAACGGTCTTATAGTCGTCATAATATTCTTTGATGTATGACTTGCTCTGACTTGCTTTTCGGCTTGACATGCACTTCCTTTTTTTGTCATCTCTGAAGGTAATACCGTCGTCTTGAGACTTGTCCTCTTCAATAGATGAGAACATCTTCTCCTCTCCAGTCATATGATTGGTGCAACCACTGTGAATCATCAAACTTCTTCCACCAGAGAAGTAATCTTATAAAATAGATTAGGCTTTGTTTTTAGGTATCCAAATTTGTTTATGTCCTTTCACGTTAGTAACAAGAGATTTTGGCACCAACACACAAAAATTGGTGTTCTTGTGGCGTGGTCCAACATATCTAGTAATAACTCTACCAAAAGCATTCTTGGTTAGCACATAAGAAGCATCAAAATCATGAAAGAGTTCAGCACAATGAAGAGCATTCTTTGGAGGAGGTGTGAGAGAAACTTTATTCTTGGCCTTGTAGCTTCCTCTCTTGGTGAACTTCACAATTTCTTTGCCGTCCTTGTTCTCTCTTGCATTGTGACTCTTATCCATCTTATATCCAATGCTATCTTTGACATGTGGACGTCTAGTGTTCATGTACGCTCCTCTTACATATTTGACATTTTTTTGCTCAATGGAGATCTTGCTTTGTTGAGCTTGTGCATTGAGAGTCTTGACTTGTTCTTAAAGTTGTAAAATGATTTTCTCATTCTCAATCAACTTCTCAATCTCCACATCTTTGCACCTGCACAAATAGCAATCGAAGGAGGGCAAAATGCTTCTTTCAAGAAAGATGCTTCTCCTTTAAGTTCGCTAACTTGCATTTTAAGAGAAGAGTATAGTTTTTCCAAGGTATCAAACTCCCCTTGAAGTGCATCATTAGCAAATCTAAAGGTTTCGCTACTAGCATCATTAACTTTAGCCAATGCTTTAGTTAATTCATCTACTTTCTTCCTCTCAAGAGTTAGGATATTCTCAAGGTCAAAATTTGTCTTCTTCTCAAGAATGAGCAAGTCTTCTAACTTCTCAAGAATATCCTCTTGTCTCTCAATTTCTTGTCTTTGCTTTTCAAATATATTCATTAATTCAAAGAGACTAGACACATCATCATCATCTTCACTATCGCTAGAATCAAGTTCAGGTTTTAATAACTTTAACCCTTTTGCCATGAGACAAGTGGGTGCAGCTTCTTCTTCATCGCTCAAGCTTTCAAAGAGAGAGGTGTTGGTTGGAGTGACGCCTATTGCCAATGTAACATTGCCACCTTCATCAGAGTCGGGGTCAAAGTCGGAGTCGGAATTTCACTCTTGTCCTATGTGGGCTTGTTTGTTGTACTCTTGCCCTTGTACTTTTTGTACTACTTGTCTCACTTCTTTTCCTTCTTATCCTTGTTCTTGGCATTGGGGCACTCTGCAATAAAATGACATTCGTCTCCACATTTATAACAAGTTCTTTTAGATTTTTCTAGTTTTACCTTTGTTGAAGTTCTTCTTGTGAAAGTCGCCTTTCTTCACGAACTTCTTAAACTTCCTCATGAGCAGCGTGAACTTTTCATCGTCGCTTTCTTCTTCGCTTGAGCTTTGAAGATACACCTTCTTCCCTTTTGCTTTGAGGGCTATGCTCTTTTCTTCGAAAGTGGTGTTGCTGATTAAAGAGTCGACTCTTCTTACTTCTTCATCTTGATCTCGTTGAGCAAGAAGTCGTTCGAGTACTTCATCCGTGGTGAATTTCTTAAAGTTTTCTTTCTCCCTAATAAGATTACACAAATGTAAGTTCTAAGGTTGAAGGGCTTGAAGCAACTTTTTATTGACTTCGATGTCTTCAAGCTTCACTCCAAGAGCTCTTCTCTTGTTGACGATCTCCATGAGACGGTCATGTACTTCTTGAGGTCTTTCATTATTCTTCCTAATAAACAAGTTGTATTGTCCTCTTGAGAGATCTTCTCTAGCTTCTTTGATGGTGTCCGTCCCTTCATGGATGATCTCAAGCTTCTTTCAGATCTTATGGGCATTTCATATCTCCATCACCTTAGTCTACTCATTTGGGCTTAGTGTCGAAATGATCACAGAGGCATTTTGAGCGTTGCGGTGCATGTTGACTTCATCTTTTTGAGTAGGTTCTTCTTCATTCTCAAAAGTGAAACCCTTCTTCACAATCTTCAAGATTTGTGGCCCCATCGACTCGAGGTAGGAGATCATCCGAAACTTACAGTGCTCGTAGAAGGTTCCATCGAAGATGAGAATCTTCCCGAGGGTTTTCCAATCTTCAACTCGGTCTTTAGCTCATTGTAGTCGAACTGTACGTTGGTGTAGTTCTCCTTGTTTGAGGATGAATCACTGATTTTCTCGGTCGACATCTTTAACTCTCCTAGTTGTTAAGCTATTTAAAAGAGAGTCCTTGCTCTGATACTAATTGAAAGTTGCCTAGAGAGAAGTGAATAGGCAACAACCTAAAAATTAACAATTAAAAACAATTTGATAAAAAAAAACAGAGGGTAGACTAGTCCGGTCAGTCGAACATGTCCAGTAGCGAACAAATCCGGTCCTTGCGGATAAGTCTGCTAGTCGCAGCAAAAAAAGATCAAACTAAAAAAAAACAAACAGAGACAAGAGACACAAAGATTTTTAACCAAAGTTCAGCTCTACAAATAAGCCTACGTCTCCGTTGAGGAGTTCAAAAAAAACCGAGTTGCACTCAACCCTTAACCTTTTCAAGGGACCACAAAGATCAACTTTATTTTCACTAAATCAAAATGGGTGATACAAACCTCTCGGATCTTATCACAATGTCTTTGATGGATTTCGGGCGACACCTAGACATCTAGGAGATGAATCTTCAAAAGTAATAAGCTCTGCAAGTCCTGTAATGAAAAGATCAAGTGCTCAAATCGAATCGAGAGATGAAAGGACTCATAATCTCTTCTTTCTTCGATCAAAACCCTAGAGGATTCGATGAAGAACGAGCGGAGAAGAAGAGGTGGATCTCAGAGGGTCTCAGGGTGTGATTTAAAAAGATGTGAGCGCTTTTGATAACCCTAAAACGTGGAGGGAAAGGGGATTATATAGATCAATCAAGAATGATCTTTCAAAAATACTAAGAGCGGACTAGTCTAAAGTTTCGGATAAGTCTAAACATCGGACTCAATGGTAATATGGTCATCTCTTTAGAGTTTGCAGAGGGTATAGACAAGTCCACTAATGGAGTAGTCCGGCCAAGTGGAAAAATCCGGTCAGCCCACGGTGTAATTGCTTTGGAGTCCGCTCGTCCAGCGGACAAGTTCGAAAGATAATAGGGTGCTATTTCTCTAGAGTCCGTAGGCTTTGACGGACAAGTCCGTACGCGGACTAGTTCGGCTTTGCCGGAGGGACAGCTTTCTGGAGTCCGCAGGTTGGGTGGACGTGCCGGATAAGTCTAGAGTAATTGCATGCTTCTTATCTGGAGTTCGATCATTGGGCGGACAAATCCATTCCCGAACAAGTCCGGAGCCAGTGATTAAACACAGATGATTAAGATCAAGATGAAGAGAGAAATTTTGAACACTTAACTATTTAATAGTTAGAAAATAATGAACCCTCTTAATAGTACGGTAGACTTATGACTCAAAAAAAGATATAAATATCAAAAACACTGGAGCCAAGAAGCCAACAATTTTCTCTTCATTTTTTTATCAATAATCATTCGTATACTTTAGTACCTACACACATACTAACAAAATATTATTAAATATTTTTATTGTTTGTCACAATTTATTTAAAAATCTATATGATGTACTTTCAAGTAAGTTCTCCCTCGTTAACAGGCCTACTCCGGAGCAAGCCCCACATGCACTGTTAGGCGCGCAAATGATCGAGACCACTTGCAACGAACCGTCTCCAATTTCTTTTGCCATGTCCTTTTAGAAAAATTCTTTTGGCATGCATTTTTGTACGGGAATCTCGACAAAGCGTAGTGCGCGCGGGCCACCAGGTAGCAGCAGCTGCCCGTGAGGGCAGTGAGCGAGGGGACTGATGCGCACGCGGCACGTAACGATCCGTGGCCGCGCTCAGATCGCGGCCTCGCCGTCGTCTGCCGATCGGAAAGCTTCCGGGAGAAGCGGTTTCTGCTTGGCAACCGCGCTCGTGTTGGAGTATGGCCGAAGCAGCCGGCTGGAGATGCGATCGAGCAGGCAGACAACAGGCTTCTTCGTCTTGGGGAGCAGCCTTCTCGAGATCGGCGCACGGCGATTTTGTTTTGGTGGAATTGGAGCCCTCATGTCGTCCATCAAAAGATAATTCAAGTCTGCGAATAGATCGAATGAGGTATTTTTTCGTGGCAGCCCTCTGCTCTGCACGGTGAAAACTGAAGATTGTCCCCGAATTCGCCTGCCGTGCTCCGCCCCAAGAAAGTGCGGGGTCCATGACGGGACGCATGTTTTGGTGACGCGCTTACGGATGCCTACTCGAGCCGAGCCGTGACCACGACGAGCCTACGGTTGATTGCGAGAGTGCTGGACTGACTCGCGGGTGACTCGGCGATGAGTTGTGAGTGAGAAGTACAGGAAGAGAGAGTGGTGCGGGATTGAATCGTTCAACGAATCCGACGTGGGTGCAATGTCGACATAAAGGTGATCGCTCTCAAAGTCTCGAGTGAATCACAGAGAGTTGGTGAGTTGCAGCAACTAGGAGAGTAGTACTACTAGCACACTTGCACGGCGTTTTTTCTCAATAGTCAGCTAAGGTGAACTGCAAGTTGCTGCAGACGGCAGATGTCGATCCGTCAGATCAGGTTTACAGAAAGGTGCCAACCTTTGGAGTGCAGATTGGAACTGCCTACTACAGTACTAATGGTAATTGTTGCTAGATCTTGCGTACGAACGAGTAACGTACTGACGGAACTTTGGAACAAGATGTGTTTCGATCAAAACTGCAGGGCTAGCATAACTTGTTGATTCGCTTTTGTACAATTTTACATACAGCCGATGCTCTTGCACACGCCCTCAATAATCCCCACCCTCAGCACAGAGCCGCACCGCAGGACGAGGCACACTCTCCTTGGCGAATCTCGCATCCACCTCTCTCACTTGGACGAATCTTTGTCAGATTTGGTTACAAGCACTAGCAGCTCGCCACGGACACGTCCGCCTTCCTTGGCACGGAGGAATCCGAGCCCGCTGCGCCGCGCCGGCGGCAGCTGCTGCTGCTTCCGCTCGGCCTGGCGCTCGTAGGCGGCGCCGAAGTGCATCTGCTCGTCGCGGCAATCCTCGCTGCAGAAGGGCGTGTCGCCCTTGTACATGAAGATGTCGCTGTTGCGGGCGAGCGGCTTGGAGCAGAGCGCGCAGGCGTCCAGCGCGTGGTCGCCTTGCTCGCCCAACGGCTCGGCGTCGAAGAAGAAGGCGCAGGCGACGGACGCGGCCATTTCTTCTCTCGAGCTTTCTTTGCTGCGTATTCCCTTGGTGGAGGAACAACTTTGGTTTAGATACATATTATTATTTAGATTTACGTGTTATTTATTTGTAAAATTTTATGTATTGTTTATATATTAATGATATATTTTAAAATTTATAAAATTATAATGATATGTACAGCATCAAATTTGTCCGTGGTTTAGAGAGAAAGTGTGCAGCGTGTGCGTGTTCTCGGACGAGGGCGTTTTTATGCTTGCGAGGCGAGGAAGACGACAAGAGGCCCGGGCTGACGTGGATCGTGTTGATGGGATCACCACCAAATCCACCACCCGGTGCTGGTGCGGCGCTGCGCCAACAGCAAGCCCGAACCGGGGCTGGCTGGTCTTTGATAAGCACGGTGCTGGTGCTCAGTCAATTCTCACAGCGCTGCAGATGATGAATCGACAACTTATCATCATCAGTACAGTAGCACTAGAAGTCGCCATAGCAAAACTGTGCAGCGATCTGATCTTATCTCGGGCTCTAAACATTACAGTAATAAAGCCATGTAGAACTCACAAATTTAAGAAGAATCACACATAAAAAAATTTCTACGGAGTATATGTTTCAATCAGGATTCAGGGCCAACCAGTCCCCCTCATTGCGGCTACTGGCTGACACGGGCATGATTGGTCCATGGCCCATGAGTGGGTACCCAAGGGGGGCTACCGCTAGCGAAACGACAACATTGGGCCGTGTCGATCATGGGGCCTGACGTGGAAAACAGCTGGAGACTCCGAGATGCTTCGTGTACCTGTCGGAAAAAAATTTCGTGCCTATTATCAACATTATTTAGTTAATATTTATATTAATTATTTATGATATTATATAAACTAAAATTAAAATTTAATACTATATAGTATCGATGTCACAGAAAAAAAATTTCCCCTTCATGGTCGAGTACAAGCTATTCCTGTGGAGCACTCCAAAACTACTCCCGATTTACCGAATCACAGGCATGTGGATTCTGGTCCATTCTACAGTGACGAGGTAGTACAAGCTATTCCTACGCGAAAAACATTACGGAGTCGGCTCCATTGTCCCGACGAGACCTCCATACTTTTAGCCCATATTAACTCGGCCCAATCTAAGACCGGCCTGACAAGAACAGGGCTGTTTTTATACTGTTATTGTTCCCAGGCCGAAATAGGCCAGCTCAGGTCTCTAATTGAATTTAGGCCCATGATCATATTGTTTGGGATATGTTCTAAAACTAGTTCGAGGCCTGTGCGCTGCCACGAGATAACATACAATCCAATGTAAATGATAGTTGATTAAAGTTATCATTCTATTACTGCTAATCCACCATTAAACCAAAGCTTCAGAGTCAGAACCGTATGTTATTATCAACATCACACAATTATGATTCCAGATCGGAATGCCATCACATATAGCATCATGCACGTCAGTCTTCGAGCACCAGCGGGAGCGTGCGCTGAACTTCTAGGACTTGTCACAACACGAAGCTGCTGGAGCAAAAAGATGCTTTAAGATGGAGACCCTCAGCAAATGTTTCAGCTAAGAAACACATAGGACTCAACCAACCTAAAAAAACCTCTGAAACTAAACAGATTATTGATTCCTCAACTGAAGGGCGCAAAGCTTTAAGCTTATTAGCTCCTGGTAGACAATAAATAGTTCACCCTTGAGACACCACACGGCTTCCAATATGTTCAGTGTTCATACTCCAAGGATGATCAGCGAGTTAACACCTTTTATACACTCCTTGACAACTTGCTGGATAATTTTCTCCACCAATCATTCAGCAAAATTTCATTATATTCTGGTGTAAGATGATGTAGGTTGAGAGAGGTAAATAACTGGAACCAGAACAGCCGTGCAAACACACAAGTTGTGTGACGGTGCTGTACTGTTTCTTCCTCCTGATCACAGAACATGTAGTATTCTGGGTTTGAAAGTCCTCTTCTTGCTAGACGATCTGCTGTGCAATACCCGTAACTCTAGCCACACAAACATTTTACACTCTAGCAGAGCCCACATCTTCTAAACTCTCTGATCATCATTCAGGGATAGGGAAACATCTTTAATAAGACCCCAAATCTGAAAATATTCCCATAACCCTGCATGGGCGAGGCTTCCTTGTATATCTTATGCCCATGTATCATTATCTAGGGCCTGAGCCAAAGTTCTGCTGTTGGTGGCTTTCTTGTGAACATGATTAAGGACTAAAGATCGGCTATGCAGTGGCCATGCAACCATTGGTCCTTCCAAAATTGCGTGTTTGTACCATTGCCAACATGAGTCTGAACTGCAGCCGCGAGCAGTGATTCACTGTTAGAATGATTGAAAAATGAATTACCAGCACACAAATCTATACAGATTTGTTACAAATGAGCCTGCATTTTGGCTTGTTGTTTCCATATTATATGATTTAAGCTATGTTCACAAGCATTAACTTTCTCCGACAAACAATTCATTGACCTCTAGTTGCAGAGCTCATCTAGGCTGCAACATCATGGAAAAAGAAAACCATGCTAAAAGTAAATATGAACAAAAAGTAGGAATCTAATTAAATTACATAGTAATATTTACGGTATGAAAAGGAACCATGTTGTGAGTATGCATTTCTTATCGAAATCATCCAAATTATAGCGTTACCAAAATCATCCCAGAGCAGACATGGGCCACAGGTTAAATTTCAGAGATAGCTATCATACCTTTTACAACAGTATTCTGGCCAATGTCAAAAACTCTACTTCTAATCTATTATCTAAAACCATCATAATAATTAACACGAGTACACCTAGGCCCTAGCTAAAAGCTGAATAAGAAGAAAATAACACATTATAAGAAAGAGTTCTTGTGGCCTAGAGTCCACAAAAGTTGCAATATGCAAGTCAGCAGGGATACACCATACAAAAAAAACCATGCATGTTATAACATTGAGAAATTTTAAAAAAAGAATAAGAAATGACTTTCTCAAGGGTAGAAGCATGTATTGTATTCAATAAAAAACAAAAAAAAAGCTCAATGTATATGACATGACAATGGTTCCAGGAACAATTGAAAAGCAACAAAAATCATAGAAACTGAATTTATTATAGAGATACAATGTATAGTTTGTTTGTACATTGGATTATTCTTGTGAACTCGGATCCTGCTATCTCAGTTTTTACAAAGATTTTAGAGGAAACATTAATCTACTCTGCATGAAGAGAAGAGTACTGAAACGGTGAAATCCTATGGCATCCACCACTCTAGTACAGGTAAGTCTACTCCCTTCTTCAACAGAAGAATTTTACAAGAAAATCTGACACTCAGGAGCCGAAACTCTGACTTCAAATTAAGTATACAAAATACTGCTCAGCAGTATGAAATTATAAAACAAAGCTAGGCAAAGATGGTTCCTTTGTGCTTCTCTATCTGAAAATCTAGTGCTAAACGGCCCTCAAAACCTAAACAAAGTCAAGGGGAGAGAGAGAGAGAGAGAGAGAGAGAGAGAGAGAGAGCTCACACTGGATCCCGTGCATAGCAGCAAGCAAGCTGAATCTTCGATTTTTCCAGCACCTGGAACCCGAAGCTGGCTGGAAACACAGGCTCAAACCCACCAATATGAGCATGTAACACTGAGCTCCTAAGCCCGTCCCCAAAACAAGGTTGAGCAGCAGAATCATACCGGATCAAAATCTAACCAAACCTCCCAAATACTCCATCTTAGGATGCAGATTCAGAGGACGCGGGCTTCTTCTAACTCCACAGGAGGAGACCCAATGAATGAAAAGAAATCCCTCCCAAATCACGGATGGCTGATTTACTGCTCCGGCGCTGGTTCACTTACAAGGCCCGCCCCAAATGAGCAAGCAAAATTGGTGTGAACCAATCTAGGAGTAGAGGGGCAGGCGGCGACAGGTTAAGTTAGACGTCCTCCTCCGGACTCGCCGCATGGCCTGCGGTCCGCGCCGGGGGAAGGAGCCGGCAGCGACGAGGAGTTCTTTTTTTTTTTCGAGGGGGTGGGGCGGGGGAGGACTCGCGATGGAGTCGATGCTCAGCTCTGCGGAGGGCGGGAGGCGTGATCGACTGAGCGCCGTCCGATGTAAATCGAACGGGTGGAATTGCCCAGGGCAGAAAGGCGAACCTCACCAAATCAGTCTTTTAAAGCAGTAGAGATTACCCACTGACAGTCACAACTTCAATTTTTTAAGGAAAAAGTCTATTTTACTCCCTCAATAATTTACTTTGTCTATTTAGCACCTTAAATAAAATCTTAGCTCAATTTACTCTCTTAAACTATTCAAATCAGTCCAATCTACCTCTTATGCAATTTATCTTTTTTTTTCCTCTTTGTACAATTTGAATTTAAATCTCAAATTTTATATAAAAGTAAATGATAGTACCCTCAATTTTAAGAAAATATGTTATAACATTTTCAAGATACTTATTTATGTATTTTACATACAAGTTGTATGGTAGTATTATAGATGCTATTAAACTATAAATATTATTTTGATAAAAATACAATCTGATTTTTTTTAACATAGAGAATGACAGTTTCCACTACCATGCAAAATTTGAGCTTCAATTTCAAATTGTACAAAGAAAAAAAAAGATAAATTGCATAAGAGGGTATATTGCACCAATTTGAATAGTTTGAGGAGCAAATTGAATCTTTGTTTAGGGGCCTAAACAGACAAAAGTGAATTGAAGAGGGGAGTAAAATAGACTTTTTCTATTTTTTTAAACACAACAAGATGCAGAAACTCATATACAATCAATCACACTTGCACATCGCTCGGGGCACAAAACCCGAGTTCAAAGCTTAAACTCGGAAAAAACCTGAGCCCGAATTCGAAAAACCCAAATAAAATTTTCAATAGTAGATCTGAAAACTCGAATTAATTTCGGGCCTAGTCAGGTTAGTATCTCTGGTACCCGAAGTACCCGAATAATTAGAAACTAAGTCTTTTTTAACCTATTATAACTTTAGATCTAATCATTCATACTCTAAACCAACTAAATTCATCTCACAAATAATGTTAAAAAACATATAAATCTTTATCTGACATAAGATCATCCACTTCGAACTATAATAATATGTTATCCGATGACATGCTACAGTGTAAATTCGAATATACCCAAACCCGAACTCGAAATATCGGATACTCAAATTGTTGGGTTTAATTTTGTTTCCAGTGAAATTCAGAAATCATTTTCAAAAACCTGAAATTTTAAGAACCCAAAGTACTCGACCCGAAAATTTGGGTAAACCGCAACACCAGAGTGACTTGCACACACGCACACGCACAGCGTATCTTTATTATCATCTCCAAGAGGTTGGGCAGTTAACCCCAAAATTCAGAGTCACCACAAACGATTTTGTACATTGTTAAAAATCAATCGGCACGACAACATGCACTCTTGACCTGTTGTTGCGTGTCTAGGAATGCAGGATCCCCGATTCCCCGGTCGCCACGGCACACGCCTGCTCCATTTCTTCTCAGATTCTCCCGCGGAAGGAAGACAGCGGGATCATGGGTCAGCATCCATTTTGCAGTGGTTTACAGTTCATCCCCAGCTCTTAAGCACGATTCCTTTTTAACAACGTCTCACTTTCCTTGACTCGATCTTGGGCACTGACGCTCCGTTCAACCACACTGCTGCAACTTTGACGCCGGCCTCTAATCAACTGCCTAGCGCCGCGTGAAATTATTATAGATACTCCGTATCATTTTTAAAAGTTGTTATAGTGAGCATAGTGAAATTATTATAGATACTCCGTATCATTTTTAAAATTATTATAGACAAGAAATCTCACCTCCACTCGGCGTCCTCTGACGAGAGGTTGACCGCGCGCGCAATCGAATATGGCGCGCGAGCACCAAGGGCAACACAAATGGAGTATTTATCCTCCTCAGTCCCCAGTTCCTCACCGCTGAACAGCCTGAACTACGCTCAGCGCGCTGCATTTCCTCGAGAAACAGACATATGGCCTCATCAACGCTGCTGCGACGCCTCCTCCTGCTGAGTCTCGTCATGTTGCCGACCGTTGTCGCCGGACAGATCCGCGTCAACTGCGGCGCGTCCGCTTCAGCCAACGACTCGGACGGCCGGGCATGGGACGGCGACGCCTTGTCGAAGAAGTCCACACCATCGGTGGAGGCCGGCGTCGCGGCCGAGGACCCCTCGCTCCCGTCCACGGTGCCCTACATGACCGCGCGCCTGTTCGCCTCCAGCTACACGTACTCCTTCCCCGTCAGCGCCGGCCGCGTGTTCCTCCGGCTCTTCTTCTACCCGTCGTCCTACGGCGACCGCGGCGCCGCGGACGCCCTCTTCGGCGTCACCGCGGGCGGCGTCACGCTGCTGCGAGACTTCAACGCGTCCCAGACCGCGCTCGCGCTCAACCTCGCCTACATCGTCCGCGAGTTCTCGTTGAACGTCAGCTCCGGCGGGAGCCTCGACGTCACGTTCACCCCGTCCCGCCCGGCGGACGGTACTCCGGCTTCCGACTCGTCCAAGTCTCAGTACTACGCGTTCGTGAACGGCATCGAAATCGTGCCCACGCCGGCGGACTTGTTCAGAAAGCCCGTTCCGACGCTCGCCAACGGCGGCCGGCGCCCGGACCCGACGCCGGTCCGCGCGGACACTGCGTTCCAAACCATGTACCGTCTCAACGTCGGCGGCTCGGCGGTCTCCCCGAGCGACGACTCTGGCAACCTGTACCGCTCGTGGGAGGACGACTCCCCTTACATCTTCGGCGCGGGGTTCGGCGTGACCTACGCCAAGGACAGCAACGTCACAATCCGTTACGGGCCGGGCGTGCCGCCGTACGCGGCGCCGGAGCGCGTGTATGCCACGGCAAGGTCCATGGGCCCGACGGCGCAGATCAACCTGAACTACAACCTCAGCTGGCTCCTGCCCGTCGACGCCGGGTTCGTCTACGTCGTGAGGTTACATTTCTGCGAGATCCAGTACCCGATAACCAAGATAAACCAGCGTGCGTTCGACGTGTACATCGACAACCAGACGGCGCAGGAGGGCGTAGACGTGTTAGCCATGAGCGGCGGGATCGGCCGGCCGGTGTTCGCCGACTACCTCGTCGTCGCGGCGCCGGGGTCCGGGCAGACGGACTTGTGGGTGGAGCTGCACCCGGACGCGGCCACCAAGCCGGAGTACTTCGACGCCATCCTCAACGGCATTGAGGTTTTCAAGCTCCAGAACTACGACGAGGACAGCCTCGCGGGACCCAACCCGCCCATCCCGCAGGTGCCGAGCGGCACGGAAAGCAACGTGAGGCCCAGGAAGAAGAGCGGTGCGTTCGTGGCGGCATGGGCCGCAGCCGCCGGAGGCCTTGCTGCGGTGCTACTGGGCTGCCTCTGCGCGTGGGCTGTCTACAAGCGCAAGAGGAAGGCCGCATCGGAGGTCGTGGACATGCCAGGAGCTCTCAGTGAAACACCGGACTCCAGTTTTGTAACCCTGGACCAAAGTAAAAGCACATACGTCTTCGATACGGCCCGTTGATATAGGTTGCATTGTTGCTCATAAGGCCTGTCCAACTAATTGCTGGACTTATTTTCTCTCTTGCTTTTCACATGCAATGGACCTTGTTTCTATTTCAAAGAGGCTAACGATTTTTTTGGATTCAACGCCCATTTATGTCTGTGAATGTGAGTACGAACTTAGATTCCATGCATATCTGGACCTGCCAATTATAGTGACCGTTATCTCCAAGGTAACTGTATAAAAATGAAATTTACTGAAACAAAAAGCACAGTAAAAACCGTTGAATACTGGAAATGTTGTTTATAGCCCAAAAAAAATATATCATCCATTTATGCGCCATAAATTATTCCACAAATTTCTCAGAATCAATTTAGGGATCAATTTACTATTTCTTCAAAGGCAGCCGTCTATATAACAGCCCACATACACGTCTGTTACTTCACCACAAAAAGCAGAAGATTTCATTGGCGCATACGGCGAAGAACCCTTAGGGGATCATCAAAGAATTCACCATGATGAATGTTGCGCGAGCTCTCTTCTTCCCAGTTGCCGTCCTCCTCCTCGTACCCGCCTCCACGTCCAACGCGTTGGTCTTACAAGACGCGTGCAAGTCCTTCGCGGCCAACCACGCCGACATCGGCAACGACTACTGCCTCAAGTTCTTCGAAGCGGACAAGGCGAGCGCCACGGCCGACAAGCGTGGCCTCGCCGCCATCGCGGTGAGGCTCACCGCGGGAGCCGCCAAGAGCACCAGCAGCCGCATCGCGGCCCTCAAGGCCTCCTCCGAGGACAAGAAGGTGGTGCAGTGCCTCAGCGACTGCGCTGAGGTGTACTCGAGCGCCGTGGACCAGACCTCCCAGGCGGCGCAGGGCATCGCCTCGGGCAACGCCGGTGACCTGCAGAACGCGGTGACGGCTCTCAGCTCGGCGCTGGACGCCCCCGACACGTGCGAGGAGGGGTTCAGTGACCTTGAGGTGTCCTCACCGCTGGCCAAGGAGGACGCCGCGTTCGGGAAGGAGGCGGCCATCGCTCTGACCGTCACCTCCGCCCTGCTCAAGTCGGCGTGGTCGACGACGACGACGACGACGTGAATATATCTAGGCGTATACCACTGTGCCGATGGCCGTTCGGAATCCTTCGCGTCATTTGTAAACTGTGCGGTTTTGTAAGGTGAATAACCTTGATCGAAAGGCATTGCAAGTTTGGGCGCAGAAGTTTGTGTCTTCGTGTTACAGCCCTTGCTGAGATGGTGCTCAATTTTCTCGTTAAAAGATATGCGCATTGCTTATTGATTCCTTAATAAGTGGTCGTGCAGGGTTGCACGCGACCATCCTGCGGCGTCGGTGCCCTCCAATTATGGTCTCGTGGCCGGTTTACGTAGTACTGCTTGGTGTCTGGTCAGTTTTTTTTTTGGGGGGTTGGGGGGGGGGGGGGGGGGGGGGGGGGGGGGGGGGGGGGGCGCGGTGGTCAGAGTTGGCCAGCCCCCTGCAGTTGATTTCGTCACGGCCTTACAGAAAAAGGAAATTTGGCCCATGACATACGGAAAGGAAGATTCGGCCCAGGCCATCTTTTTCACATACCATACCATGCCGACCGCGCCTAAGAGTTGGTGTTCTGTCTTTCCCTGAAGTGAACAGGGCAAGTGCGAATGCGGACCATGTAGTGGCCAGTGGGTACACCCAGAATTCCGCGACAACAGACGACGACAACACAGGGGCCAGAGGTGAAGAATAGCGAAGAACCGAGCTCCTACTGTCAAGCGCAGCCGTCCGCGCGGCAACGGAGAAACCGGCCAGTGACTGTTTTCGCTCTCTCCGATCCGCCCATGCCACTTCGTTCTCTCCACCGCGGAACGCGTGGTGGTGTCGCGGTCACTGTGACTGCCTGCTCTGCACACTTATCTTCTCCTATACCTCTTCCTCCATCGGTCTTGGACGTTCTATCGGAGAAGCAAGAGGTTCTTCTGCCATAGAAAATGAGCGATAACAACTGCGGCGGCGGCGGTGGCACCAATAACAACAATGGCGCCGCGAACGCGAGCGGCGGAGAGGTTCAGATACAAATCCCAGCAGGTAAGTTTGCTACTCCACTTCTTTTAACCCGGATCATCCCAACCGATCACCAACTTCATGATTTTAACTACAAACCGTACGTAGGGGCTCCAAAAGCCGAAGGCACTCAAGACGCGCCACCAGGAAGCTCCGGCGCCAAGGATCTGCGACGGTGGTTCATAGTCGCAATCGACATTGTGCTCCTCATCACGGGTCAGACATCAGCGACGCTGCTGGGGAGGTACTACTACAGCCAAGGCGGGAGCAGCAGATGGATGTCGACGTTTGTGCAGACTGCCGGCTTCCCCGTCCTGTTTTTCGGCCTGTTCTTCTCCCCTTCGAAGCCGTCGTCTTCCGCACCGAGCGAAACTCCCATCGCCAAGACGGCTCTGGTGTACACCGTCCTGGGACTCGTCATAGCCGCGGACGACGTGATGTACTCCAGCGGGCTGCACTACCTTCCGGTCTCGACGTACTCGGCGATCTGCGCGAGTCAGCTGGCGTTCGGCGTTGTGTTCTCGTACGTCCTCAACTCGCAGAAACTGAGCGGCCTGATCTTCAACTCCGTGGTCTTGCTCACCATGTCCGATTTGCTGATCGGTGTCAGTGAAGAACCGTACGACGAATCGGCAGCTGGTGTTTCGAGAGGGAAGTATGTTCTTGGTGTCATGCTGACTCTAGGAGCGGTGTGTACCTACTCCCTGATCCTCTCGTTGATGCAGCTCACGTTCGAGAACGTGATCAAGAAGCGGACCTTCTCGGCGGTTCTGAACATGCAGATATACACCGCGCTTGTGGCGACTCTCGCTTCTGTCGTCGGACTGTTCGCGAGCGGGGAATGGAAGTCTCTGAAGCGCGAGATGGACACGTTCGAGTCTGGCCAGTTCTCTTACCTGATGACGCTGGTTTGGTCGTCGGTGTGTTGGCAGCTCGCGTCTCTTGGAATGGTGGGTTTGATCTCTGAGGTGTCGTCGCTGTTCTCGAATGTGATCGGCACCTTTGCCATACCTATCATTCCCTTTTTCGGTGTGATGGCCTTCCATGACAAGATGAACGGAGTGAAGATCATAGCCATGCTAATTTCTATATGGGGTTTTGCTTCTTATGTCTATCACCACTATCTAGAAGACAAGAAAGCTAGAAAGGTTAGTGCCTAAGGAATTTGTCCTAGGCCTCAGTTGTAGTGATTGTTACGAAGAGTCTCTATGTGTGTATTTTTTTCATTTTAGGTGCACAATATTGTTTAAATAATATTGCTGTTCTGTCCCTTCTACGTAAAGTATATAACTTACGGTATAGAAAGATGATAGATGTCTCAGTTTTTATTGCCTAAAATATGATATTGTGGCATCAAATTGTGAGTGGGTGATAAGGAACTTGTAGCTTTTTGAATAGGTGATAAGGAATTTTTCCAATAAACAAGCCTGAAATTTTAGTCCATTCTACCCCGATACACCTTTACTTCACTGTTTTCATTCCCAATATATGTGTGAATTTGGCATATGTATATATATGCAATGAGGTCAAATTCTTAACAATTATGAGTGTATAACCTTAGAAAATGAAGATTAAGATCAATTATTCATGTTTTATTTTTCAAAAATTCTTCACTAATTGAGAGTTAGTATGTAGTTTATAGAAGAGCTGTTTTAGAATAGACCAACCCTTGGCTTACCTCTAGGGAGGTAACACAAGGAAACAAGGAATTGATCTGAGTCATTCATTTTAGATTAGAGGAAATACTTATGAAATTAAAAAAAATAACCGGCAAAGGCTTGCGTGATAGCCGCAGTCTCAGATTCACTTATTTCCCCAACGTGGAGTCCGCTTCCATGCCGTGATTTTCGTCGGTGATTTTCACGTTCAAATGAAAGTGTTGCGTTGGCTGAAGCTAAATCACATTAAAGGTGCCAACTTATTCAAATTGGATTTTTGGTGTCACGTTATTCAAACAAACAAACATGTGCATGCTCACATTAATGGTGTCGCGTTATTCAAATTGCATTTACGTGCTAGTTTTAAAAAAGATGATGTTCATAAGTTTTCAAACATGTAAAATGAGATTAATTCCAAAAAAGAAAGATCTAAAAATCTCTTCTAAAAATTCTGCATGCGTCCGTTTCCAAATCAGTGTAAATACTTCCAAATTGGAAGGTGCGCTAATTAATAATAATTTTATAACATTTATCTCCTAAGAGGTAAAAGATCATTTTATGCATCGAGATTCACGTAAATGGATGGTCCATGTTTGTTTCGGTCTATATTAAAATCTGTTTTATAGAATTTGTATTGAATTCAAATGTCAAATTTCTTTATTTGAATGCCCGGACAACAAGTCCTGTGTCCGCCACTGTTGATTCCTATCAGAAACAATAATGAAGTATATATACCAGTAAAGTTGCAAATAACATATTAACTCCTGTGATTATTGTCTTAATTCCAAAAAAAGAGAACTATACTAGACATTAGAATGATTAATTAAAATGGCTGAGTACCTGGCAATCTCCACTCAAGATCATGAATAAAATTTCAACACTAATAACACACAACTTTCTGCTATAGCCGTTCTGGCTTTTATAATTTCTGTAATTCTTGGTGGAGTGGAGCTTTTTGCATTCTATTTGAACAGGTTTGTGTATGAGGGTAACGCCATTACCTAGCTAGAGATGAGATGAGGATGACCGTTCTCTCTTTTTGACATGTAAAGTGAACTCCTTGTTAGTATCTTTTATACTTGATATATTCAAGCAGTAGGGGGGACCCCTCCTGTGACGGGCCACTTCCGCCGAATCTTAGGCGCCACTTTAGCTATTGGCGAGGTTGTGTGCGTCGCCACTACCAGGGATAGCATGAGTTTTGCTTCCGTCTTGGATATTCCCATGCCGTCACCGTCATCATCGTTTGGATTTTTTGCCCACGTCGTTGAATTTTTTTAGAAGCAGCGCCGGGAGACTGGACCATGAGGAAACGAAATAGTACTCCCATCTCTCTGTCTCTCGGTCGCAGCTCACGAGATATTGGTATGTAACCCCGGTTCTGGTGAAACCAATCCAGCTCGGTTATGACTAGTTTTTGATTAAAAATCAAACCTCGATATTATTTTCTACCCGGTTGAAAATCGGCGGTCAATCAGTTTTCTACACAGTTGAAAACCGGCTTGCTAACAGATCTGTAAACCTTGATGCAACTACTTGGTCACTATGACACCAGTGAATTAGGCCAGAGAAACCGGGACCGTTCACAAGTACGCAAATGTTGACACGAAAAATCAGAAGTTAGCGCCACTCGTCAACACGAGATCATTTTCATGATGAGATATTGAGATCAGTTGCGGAGAAGTCGCAGGATGCAGCACCGCCAAGAGACGGGCGCCATGTACTTTTCAACACTTCAGATTTGCAGGGTACAAGTTTGGGTTGCTAGTCTCTTCAGTCCTGGAGCTTCAAGATGGGCGAAGCTGGTGAAATTCAGCTGCAGATCGCAGGTCGCTTTTCTCTCCCCCTTTCTGTTTAGAGCCTGCGGAATTATTGGAACAACGAATACTATTGAGCAATTGCACTTATGAGCCGGCTGGGCTGTTCGGGCATGCAGGTATCCGAGGTCAAGGAGCTGAAGACGATCATGAACAGAGAGCAGAGAAATTAGACGGGAGAGCCGACGCGGTGGCGCCGCCGACGCCGATATCCAAGCGGCTGCGATGGTGGGCGGTGGTTCTCGTGAACATCGTGTTCGTCCTCGGCGGGCAGAGCGTGGCCACGCTCCTCGGCAGGATATACTACGACCAGGGCGGCAAGAGCCTGTGGATGCAGACGGTGGTGCAGTCCTGCGGCGTGCCCCTCGCTATTCCTCTGTTCCTCTACTTCCGGCCCAGGTCGTCGTCCTCCTCCTCCGTGGCGGCACGGCCAGGGCCACGGCTCATCGTGGTCGGCGCCATCTATGCCGGCCTCGGCGTCCTCCTCGCTGGCGATAACTTGATGTACTCGTACGGGCTGCTCTACCTGCCGATGTCCACCTACTCGATCATCCAGGCGACGCAGGTCTCGTTCAACGCCGTCTTTTCCTACTTCCTAAACAAGGAGAAGATGCGGGCGCTCGTACTCAACTCCGTCGTGCTGCTCACCTTCTCCGCCGCGCTGATCGGCGTGAGCCAGAAGTCGGAGGACACCGGCAGCGCCGTCCCGAAGGGGAAGTTCCCGGCCGGGTTCGCGCTGACGCTGTCCGCGTCGGCGCTCTTCTCCCTGATCCTGTCGCTCACGCAGCTGACGTTCGAGGAGGTGCTCAGGAGCGACGCGCTGTACACTGTGCTGGAGCTGCAGTTCTGGAGCAACGCCGCCGCAGCTTGCGTGTCGGTGGCCGGGCTGTTCGTGTCCGGCGAGTGGAGCACCATCGCGGGGGAGATGGACGGGTACCGGAAGGGGAAGGTTGCGTACGCGATGACGCTCGCGTGGACGGCCGTCGCGTGGCAGCTCTGCACGATGGGCCTGATGGGGCTCATCGCGACGGTGTCGGCGCTCTTCACCAACGTGATCAGCACCGTGGGAATGCCGCTGTCGCCGGTCGTCGCGGTGATCTTCCTCGGCGACAGGGTCGACGGGGTGAAGCTGCTCGCCATGCTTATCGGTGTCTGGGGGCTCTTGTCCTACGTTTACCAGCACTACCTTGATGACCGCGACAAGGCCAAGAAGATACTAGTACCCGAGAACTCTGACGGGGAACAGAATGCCGGAAAACTCTCATGAACGGAGTGATTCGATCTATCTTTCCACACATTTTATGGTTGCTCGGAATAAATAGTACTGTAACAACTTCAGTTCACTCCGGATGGATAAGGGCTTTTTGAAACATCATATTTTCGTAGAAATTGTGTAGAAATATTATAGAAATTAGTTTAATTTTTTAAAAAATATAAAAATAAAAAATCTTTTAATTCAAAGGAGGCTAAGAGGGGCAAATTTCCTGTCGGTGGCACCTGCCAGTGTTTGGTCCCAAATCAAAGTGGAATTGCTCCTCTTCCCGTGTGACGATGACGAGGGAAGGCAGATGGGGCAACCTGCATCCGTTTGCGTGATGACACGGCGATTCTACGTTTAGCGGGCTGGCGTCGTGAGTTGCCTCGTCGTACTAAGGAGCCTAGCCCGCTCGTTGGCTAATAAATACGGCCCATTTATCATGGCCTAGTTACCAGCCCGCTATCCAAACATCTGGGCTGGCCTCTTTATTATCTTGCTCCACTGAAACAACAATCTGTGGCAGACGCGACGCCGTTGTTTCGGCGTCTTTACTCTTTGTCGACTTCAAATACACGTACTGCTTTATTCGGTTTTAAATTATTAATATTATTAACTTATAACATTAATTTTGATTATTTATCTTATTTAAAAAATTTGTTTAAAATGTATAAAATTTTGTTAATATTTAATTCATTATTAGTAAAATTTAAATTAAAATGAATAATTTTACACATTAAAAAAATTTGAAATAAGACGAATAGTTAAAATTGATATTAAAAATTAACGGTGTAAATAATTTAAAATAGAGTACTATGCATTTATGTATTCGTGTAGCCGGTCTAATGACTCCAATCAATTGTTGAAATAGACCGGCCGTCCCCCCCAATAATCCCCCAATAATACTTGTCCAGGACAGGGTCGTGGATCCGTCGATGACAGTGTACACAGCAAATCCAACGACGCCATCAATACCGTATTAGAAGGTCCATTTCCGACACCAGAATAACCACCTTTTCTCACCCAATCAAGATCCCAAATAATGCAGGCTGTCCTTCCATAACATGCGCGCCACTCACCACCGCACACAGGTCGCAGCGATTCACAAGATCGCAACCTTTTGCAGCCCACGAACCGGAAAGCCTTTCCAACCTGCCATTATAACGCGCCCAGGGCTTGACGGCTCTGTCGAGGCATTATTTCAGGTGGCAGCGACGCGTCTAAACCCCTGGAGACGTTATTGCGAGCCGAGGATAACGGACTCGTGATCGACGACTCCGTTGCTTCCCATAGTGGAGTAGTAGGAGCAGTTTGTCCGCTGCGTCTAGCGGAAGCAAGACTTTCGCGCAAACAGAATGATGGAAGAAGCATCCAAGATCTGCGCTCGTTTTGGTGGTCCATCAGCAAACGAATTTACGAAGAAGACGCATCACCAAGGCATGAATCGGTTTCGCCTCTTTGTGGTATGGAAGGTTTTGAGTCGAGCGTCTGGCCAAAAGGAATGATGGGCCTCGTTTGGATTTTTCAGAGAGCATATGTGAATGTTATTTGATCAACTTCTTTGTAACTGAGATTTTCGCTCAAAAACTACCTAAGTGCATGTCTTCTTTGAAACGTGGAGATTTTTTTATATTTTTTTTGCGTTTTTTTTAAAAATTAAATTGATTACTATGAAATTTTTGTGACTGATATCACCGTTGATTAAAAAAATCAATTTTGACTATTTATTTTATTAAAAAAATATGATAAATTTTAAATATTTTGTTATAATTTGCTTTATCATCAAAATTATTTAAATTACAACTTATAACTTTTTATATTTGATTTTTTTAAATAAGAGAAATAATCAAAATTAATTTTATTGTAGTTAACAACGACATTAATTTGAGAGGAGTACATTGCTAGTGCAAAGGTTACAAGCAATTGAATTATGGCAATGCTACTCTAAAAACTGCCGATGAAGACAGTCAAAAGTAATGCCCATTATTCCCCTGTGAATCTGCTGAACCAACTGAAGTTAATAATTGTAAGTCCATCTGCAAGAGCTCATTAGACGGAATAAAAACTGAACTGAACCAGCAGGCATCGCACTACACGAGATGCAGTGATGCAGGAGCTCAGTCAGATCTCACATTTCATAATCCCAGCATTAAATTCCACTCCCACGACGCTTATCCCATCCACCATACACACAACTGATTCTGCTGATAAGAGAATCTCAAACACAATTAAAAATCCACTTAACATAAAATTAAGCAGCTACACTAGTAATCTATACATAACCAGCGTTGCAACATGTTCAACTGACAAACAGCACCGTACGAAACGTCGGTGCCCACATGTCAGTGGTACAGCTTGCAATGCGTAGATGCTTCTTTACGGGGATGTGGTCGTGTAATTTCGTCGGGGTGTAAGAATTGGATCAGCTAGGTGCATGGTCAAATGGAGATTAATGGAGGAACGGAGTTCACCGGAAGCGGCCGCCGTCGGCGAGCTTCCAGGAGCGGCAGTGGGGCAGCGAGGTGCCGAACGCGAGCCCGTGGAGCGGCGACGGGCGGAGCTCGCTGGGGACGGCGGTGGCGTCCGGCGTGGTGCCTCCGCGGCGGTGCCTGCTCCCTGGGCTGGGCCGCACGAGCGGGCTGACGCACACCGCAAACCCCGAGACGCCGGCTCCGGCGCTTGAAAGGAGGCGACGGCAGGGGCTCTTCCGCAACGGAGACGGCGAGGGCAGCCACGGCAACTCCGCGGGGAAGGTGCTCTCCTCGCCGCCGCCTCCGCCAGAGTACCTCACCGGGGACAGCCCCCTGTCGCTAACCGCATGGCACGAGCACCGCGGCTGGGACGGACGCGGGGCGGTTTCCGGCTCCGTGTTCTTCCCGCGACCGCGCGACGCGAGCCCAGCGAGCCAAGACCGGTGCTTTGGCGCGTTGGCGGCGCCGCCCTTCTCCTTCTCCGCCGATCTGTTGCCGAAGAGCGCGGCGAGCGCGGAGAGCCTGCCGCCACGCCGCCTCCGGAACCCGATGTCGCCTTCCTCGAATCCAGCGCCGCCGTACGCCGGCCCCACCTGCGGCGTCCGGAAGAAGAGGAGGCCCGGCGAGCGCCCCCGCGGCGCCGCCGAGGCGTCGGACTTGCGGCGGCACACGTACGGCGACACCGACCGCGGGAACACCAGCTCCGGCTCCGGAGGCGGCAGGGGAGGGGTAGGCAGCGAGGACGCCGCGTTCTGCGCGGCGGCGAGCGCGAGCAGGCGGTCGCGGAGGCACGGCGCGCAGACGCCGACGCCGTCCTCGTACGGGTGCCGGGCGCACCTCATGGCCCTCCTCTTCTCTTCTCCGCCTCTGCCATTACCTGTCTTGATCTGGTGGACACGGGCACGGCGGGAGGAGGAGATGCAGAGGAGGGCAGCTAGCGCTGTGTCTTCTCGTTATCGTTGGTTAGCTTGGTCTGGTCAGCCTCCGCCCCGCAGCTCGTCTGATATCTTCTCTGAGCTCCGCGAATTAGAAATTTCGGTTCATCGAAGGCACGAGGATTTTAAATAAGGCCGGACCTTGGAAAAAAAGGTTGTGTTACTTCAGTTAGCGACCTGGTTTTGCCAGTAATCAAAAGCTCAAGTAGCCGTGTGATGCTTCAATACACGAGTGAGACGAGTCGCGTTGGTTCGTCTCGATGACGGCAGTGCGTGCACTCCCGGTCCCAGAGCCGCACGCCTCGCGCGGGAACGCGTGACATTTTCCCGCTAGTTTATCTCACTTGCTCTAGAACATAGGACATCGAAACAATAACCACGATTAAATCACCACGACGACGAGGCCAAAACACAGCTTATCACAGAGCAATGGCTGGGGCCTGGTCATAAGCAGATTTGGTACTAACTTGCTTGCATAGTCGTTACATTGATCGTTGTCAACTCGATAAATAGACGAATAAAATCAATCTTTTAATTTTTTAAAAAATAAATTTTATTTATAAACCTCCGTATCATTTATTTTAACTTTCCCAACTCACTGTAACTTTTACCGGGCCCTGTGACGACGAAGGCTCGGCACATCCGTCTCCCAACCCAACGCCCTCGTGCTCGCCGCCGCCAGGTCGCAAGCGGGAGCCACGTTGACCGGCCGCGAAGCCGAGCATGGGCACGGGGCCAGAGCAGACGCGCGCCCCAACTGGCATGGCCGCATTAACCCGGCGAAAACGAGGGGCGACCAAAGCTGCGCCGCGCGTCGTCACGTGCCCTCGGGTCGGGTTCCAGAAGCTGTGTCCGTCCAATCTCGCAGCCGCGTCTGCAGTGTCGAGCGTGCACCGGCCACCGGGCAAGGTCACAGGCGAGCTTAGCTACGCGCGTCCAGAGTGTCTTCAAGTGTCTCGAGAAAAAGGCGTGGTCGAGCAACACGATGAGATCAATCCAACTTTTATGATGGGATTACCTGGCTCATCCGTCGTGCAGTCATGGATCATCAGTCACCAAGAGAAAAATTGGCATTCGAGAACTTCGAAGGACAGGGTGCTCCTGTTGATTCCACTGCAACTACGAGGCAACTGGTTTTGGTGCTGTCGTAATCGGTACTTGCAAAGAAGCCACACAATCTTATTGGGCGTGATTGGTTGTCGTCTTCATCGTGCTTAGCTTGCTTCTCCGGTGCGAGGCCTACACGGACGTGCATCGTGCGAGCTAGGCTCGGGAGAAACGAGCCAGGCTGAGTGCTCCTGGCTGCTGCTGCATAACATATTCTGACGTTCATTACGGGTAATCAATCAATCGAACGCGGCATTCAAAAGATCTGTCGGATCACATATTTCGCGTACTTAGACAGTTCATGTTCGATCGCGTAAGACTCTGAGTTAAAGGTCGAGCGACCGTATAATCTGATCCCTCAGACAGCAATCTACGGCAGCTAAACTTTAACCGCGCTAGACACACGAAGACTCCGGCATCCGAAAACCAACCCTCGAGGAGCAAGTGACATGTTATAGTACATTTACTCTGATGACCAGCTGCCATTCGTCTTGATAAGACGAGATGGATTCACTACAGCAACACTCTAGCAGAAAGCTGCAACGGTTGCTGTACAAAACATGACAGCACTATAGCCAGCATAGTGGCGTCGGACAAGCGTCACAGTGCCCGCCGCTGCGTACGACGCGACGGGTCATGACCTCGTCTGGACGAAACGAAATAATGACGACAACAGCGGAAGGGCCTACCTGTCGGTGAGCCGAAGGACGACCCCGCCGTTGGCTTTGCGGGTGAGGCTGCGGGTCTCGCACCACTGGACAAATAGTCCCGGAACCTCACCCTGGTCTTCCGCTTCCTGCCGGTCCTCCTTGGCCTCGACGCCGCCGCGGAACTGGGTTCGACCCTCCGCTGAGTCGGCGCCGCGGCGGAGCTGGTCGCGGCTCTGGTGACGGTGGCGGTCGTGGCCACCGGCGGACCTTGGAAGACACCAAGATCAGTCTCGCGCAACGACAAACCACTACGACTGAAACAAAAAAACCTACGGTTACCAGCTGACGATGGTCTTTGTCGAGCGGACGTGGCCCCCAGTCGAGGCCGCACTCAGCGTCTTTGAAGACAGCCGAGGTTCGGGCTAGGACTCTCTTGTCCGAGAGAAGTCGGTCGCAGACTTCGCAGATCACATTGTCCGGCCCCTCGTATTCTTCGAAGCTATGCACTCAACAGCACAGCGACATAATTCGGCGACGCATGACGACGCCAAAGACCGTCGTTCCGGTTAGCCCTTGCTCTCGAAGGCGCCGAATCGCCTCCAGGTGAGGTCGGATCGTCTCGACCTCGGCCGCCGAGAGCTTTGACTTCCAGAACCCCGTCGCTCGGGGCAGCAAGTCTTCGAAAGGCGGAAGCTAAGGGTCGGCATTGTCGATATAGAACCACGATCTCCGCCGGCCCTTCCGCGAGGTCTTCATGTCAACCTCGATATACTCCTGAGACTTTCGAGTCCGGAGCATGATGCTGATGCCGCTGACGCGTTTGCCGACCACAGTCTCCTTCGACATCTGAAGGCTGGCAAGGAAGAAATACGTCCACAGCAGGAGGCTCGGCTGAATTCTCAAGTACGCTTCGCAGAGCGTAATGAAGACGGCGGTGTGGAGGATCCCGTTCGGCGCCAGCTGGTGAAGCCGGGCGCCGTACTGATTGAGGACCCCGCGGAAGAAACTGGAGACGGGCATCACCAGCCCGCGCTCGTGGTACGCCAGGAAGCTAACAATCTTTCCCGACGGCGGCGCGAGCGCGACGTGGCCGAAGCCGGCCACCCAGCCCGTCGACTCCTTCGGCGGGACCATCCCAATGACGCTCCACCTCTCGAGCCGAGCGTCGTCGACGCACGAAGGCTCCCACTCAGACATTTTGCAGATGGCGACAAGCGTAACGAAAACGCGAATGTAAGCTACGACGATCGCCGGACCTAACGGCGCTACGACGGGAAGCAGAGCTAACGAGCTCTCACGCGCGACAGAAAGGTCGAAGACGAAGAAAAAAGCTGGGTGAAAACGTGGAGTTACCGCACCCCTCTTTTTAAAGGGCCCGGACAATTATTGCGCCCCCCACGATCGGCCGAGGAGTAACCGCTCAATCGTAGGGTCACGCCCCGAAGCGCACCCTAGTAGTCCGTGCCCGACCCGTTGACGAGTGGGCCTTGGCCGCACCTCGTCGCCTCCGTCGAGGACAGGACGGTAACAATTACTTCGACGAGACGGTTGCCAGAGCACGACTGACAGGCGACGTGACGCGGGCGCGTGAACCGCGGCGTCCTCGCCACCGTCCGATCGAATTCAAATCAACCACTCGGACCGACCGACGGTTCAAATTCCCGAACGGTCTGATTGCCCTCCATGTGAAGGCACGGAAGCCGCTCGATCCCCGTAACCGTCACGGCAGATTCGAATAAGAGGAGGCAATCGAACGAAGCCCCTCACGATCAGTTGACCGACAGCTGGGGCCGCCGGGCCAATCCGAATGTTCGAACGTTGATCATGGCTAAGCCTAGGCGCGACGTTGATCATGGGTAAGAATCGCATCGAATTGGTCCAACCTAGGCGTCTCATTGAACGAAAGACCGAGAACGACCTCGATCTGACCTCGACAGTCGAAATGAAGTGTGCACGCAAAATGAAACCCTCAACGATCGGCTGACCGACAGCCGAGGCCACCGGGCCAATTCAAATGATCGGGCGCTAATTATGGCTTTGTCGTAGGCGCGACGCTGATCACGGGTAAGGACCGCGTCGAAACCGGCCCTTCCCAGGCGTCTTACCGAATAGCAAAACCGAGACCGATCTCGGTCCGACCTCGACCGTCGGACAACGCTCAACCGGCGCCCCGAACCGCCTCTAGGCTCAAGGGTTAGGCCTACGGAATGAATCCGATACGATCAGCCATTGATGAATGATGGTCCGCATAACGTTTCAGCCCACGACCAACTCTCCAGATCGCTCGAGAGCTCGGGGGCTACGCCCTACAGGCGCTTGCGCGCCCTCGTAGGATCAACCATCAATGAATAATGGTCCGCGTAACATTTTAGCCCACAACTGACCCTCTAGATTGCTCGAGGGCTCGAGGGCTACGTTCTACAGGAGCGCTCCTGCCCACCCGTAGGGGCACAACGAACCTCGGAGACGATTAGCCCGACGCCGCCTCAACCAGAGGTCGCAAACGGCGCCAGGCTCGGGGGCTACTGTCGGGATCACGTACCTCGGGTACCTGACAGTTCGTGTTCGATTGCGTCAGACCCCGAGTTAGGGGTCGGGCGACCGCAGGATCCGACCCCACAGGCGGCAATCTACGGCAGCCAAGTCTTAGCCGCGCTAGACACACGGAGACTCCGGCCTCCGAAAGCTGACCCCCGAGGAGCAGGTGCCACGTTATGGTACATTTACTCTGATGGCCAGCTGTCATCTGTCATGACGGGACAGGACGAGATTCACCACAGCGACACTCCAGCAGAAAGCTGCGACGGTTGCTGGACAAGACATGATAGCACTGGAGCCGGTACAGCGGCGCCAGACAAGCGCCACAGTGCCCGTCGCTGCGCACGACACGACGGGTCACGACCGTGCCTCGGACGAAGCAAAATGATGACGACAACAGCGGAAGGGCCTACCTGTCGGCGAGACGGCAAAATCGCGTAGGATCCACCTGTCGGGATCACGTACCTCGAGTACCTGACAGTTCGTGTTCGATCGTGTAAGACATTGAGTTAGAGGTCGGGCGACCGCGGGATCTGATCCCTCAGGCGGCAATCTACGACAGCCAAGTCTTAGCCGCGCTAAGGCACAGAGATTCCGGCCTTCAAAAGTCGACCCCCGAGGGTAGGTGTCACGTTATGGTATATTTACTCTGATGGCCAGCTGCCATCCATCCTGACGGGACAGGATAAGATTCACCACGGCGACACTACAGCAGAAAGCTACAACGGTCGCTGGACAGGACGTGACAGCACTGTAGCAAGCACAACGATATCGAACAAGGCCACAGTGCCCGTCGCTGTGTACGACGTGACTGGTCACGACCGCATCTGAACGAAGCGAAATGATGACGACAACAGCAGAAGGGCCCACCTGTCGACGAGACAGTAGTATCACGTAGGATCCACCATTTGTAACTTCGGACCCCCTCTATAAAAAGAGGGTCTGAGGAGCGATAGAGACGACGAACGGGCAACGAACCACATCACAACAGAATAGAACAAGACAGCCACGAACAGCCTAAAATATATGAGAGACAAATCTACAAGCTTCATTGGAGCCAAGGTTCTTGCATCCTTTCGAGCAAGTACCTCTACTCGCTCACGTTTCGGATCCTTTCGCGAATAGAGAATCTCGCCTTTGTAATATTATCATCGAGATAATCCGCTCCCTGAACGTAGGGTATTACACCGCTCGAGGTGGCCCGAGCTAGGTAAAATCTCCTTGAGTATTACTTAGACTAGGCCACATCGAATTCGAAGGCACACTTTCCCCGCAATCGTATATTTACTGTGTCGGTGGTTAGAACGTCGACACCATCATTTGTAACCCCGAGTCCCTTTTATATAAAGAGGACCCGAGGAGAGATAGAAACACGGGCAACGAATCACATCACAACAGAACAGAATAAGACAGTCACAAACAGTCTCAAATATACGAGAGACAAATCTACGAGCCCCATTAGATTCTAGGGTCCTTGCATCCTTTCGAGCAAGCACCTCCGCTCACCCACATTTTAGATTCTCTCGTGAAGAGAGAATCTCGTTTTTGTAATATTATCATCGAGATAATTCGCTCTCTAGATATAAAGTATTACACCGCTCGAAGTGACTCGAACCAGGTAAAATCTTTTTGAGTCTTTCTTAGAGTAGGACACATCAAATCAAAGACACAACTCTCTACGATCGTATATTCACTATGCCGATGGTCAAAATGCCGACAGAATCAGACAGGAAAAAAAAAATAACGAACCAATTATGTGTGCTTGCATCTCGCCGACCTGGACGGCTCAAATCCAAGCAACCAATCACCTGTTTTTGAAAAACGAAGCAATCTTGGTTGGGCCGATAAGCGAGTAAGCGATTCTGTAGTACGGTATGGACATCAAGCCCGGCGGGAATGGGGCCAATGATTTATGGGCCGAATCGAACAGATTGACGCGTTTTGCCCAACTCGAGCCTTAACGGGCCGTCCTACCTTACGTCTGTCAGGCTCATTCTGTACCGCCACCAAAATGACTCCGCGCGGGAATTGCAATTTCCTTCCCACCTCCGCCCGCCTCCCAGTGTCCCTGCCGCTGTGTCTCCATTCCCCTTCGCAGTTCCCACCCACAATCTGATCTCCCCGTTTCGCCGCCGGAAGCCCGGCGGCCGCCTTCCCAGTTACCACTGCCAGCCTCCACCCGGTTCACCCCTACCCTAACCTCAGAGGGGCAACTCTAAGCTCTAACCCCCATGCCACCGAAGAAGCGCGCCGCCGCCGCCGCTTCTAAGAAGCAGCCCGCCTCGCAGCCGTCGCAGCCCGCCAAGTTCGGCATCCTCCACTTCTTCGAGCGCCAGACCCAGGCCTCCCAGACCGCCAAGCGCCAGAAGCTCGACTCCGCGCCGCCTCCCCCTCCCCCTCCTCCGCTTCCGTCGCCAGCCGAGGAGGAGCCGTCGGAGGTCTCGCCGGAGGTCACTAAGACGCTGGCGCCGAAGCGGGTCAGGTTTTCTCCTGGAATGGTGAGTGGTTCTTTCTCTGCGTATGGCCTGATTTTATCCCTGCTGTAGCCGCGGTTCGGATGGACGGTGATGGCTTTGTAATTTGTTTGTGAGTTTCAGTTGATTAAGCAGAGCCAGGACGATGGGGGCGCGGAGGTGGTGACCTGGAAAATCTCCCCTGTGAATGATCGCCTGCGAACCCTGAAACCGAGGCAATTTCCCGGGATGACACTTCATCCATGCTCAAATAAGGAAGAGGTAAACTAATACTGCAGTTCCTTTGCGTACATTTAGAGCTCCTACATGCTGGTGCGCATATGCTAGTCGCCTAGTGCAGTCCTCGATGACTCTGTACGGCGTGTTAAACTGTGTTGAGCTGGTGTGCAAACTAGTGGCGTGGTACATGAAATTACCAATCTTTTATGGGTTTCTGATTTCAGCTTCGTGTGTAACTTTCATGGTAGAAAAATTCCTCTCTCGAGGCTATGAAGAAATGGCATTCATCTCCGTTGGGCATGTCAAGATGTACTTCCACGGGACTTGATTCCACCGTGAATGCATCTGGTCCAGGTTGCTGCGATAACATGGAGGATACTCAGAGCCCATTTCGGACTCCACCATCACTTTCATACGGCTGCAGCGAGGTGCATTTTTGCAGTTGCTTATCCTTGTGCATATTTTCAGTCGAATCTAACTCCCAGTTCTGATGGGGTGATATTTTGTTGATTCTTATTGCAGCAGTTGAATGGCGGTGTCACTTCTAAGGGTGGACCAGAACAGTTGGGAGCAGGGCAGCACAAAAAGGTGAACTAGACAGGTTCTTTAAGCTACAATTAGAGTGCTAGTTGTTTCGTCATATAACCAAATTGTGAATTGCTGTAATAAATTTTGTAATTTTCTCACTCCAGGCACTACTTGATCTTCTAGATCAAGTTGAGGATGCAATTATGGAAGAGGATTTGCCTATTGGTAATGTCAATAAAGGAGGGCAAGTCACAGATGTACATAATACCGACAGTATTTTTTCTCCCATTGTTAATGGTGACCTAACTATCCCATCCAAGAAATCCATTGATGCCCCATCTTTCGATAGTTTTCTTGTCTTAGAGGTCTGAATTTTAGCTTTCTCCTTTTGGTTTTAAGTTCACCTTAAAGGGCTCTCCCAGTGATGAAACAAGAGTTATGTGGTATTTACCTTTCAGGTGTCAGAAAAACATAAATTTGATGATTCATCATGTGATCGCTTTCCTGTTAAGGTGTGTGGCCTGTCCCTTTAACCTTTACAATGAAATAAAAGTGTGATAGCCTCTTTTTATTCTGCCAAATGAAATCACTGTTTGTTATGAAGGTTCTGCGTCTGCTTAATGAACATTCCGGTCAAGAATGTGCAGTGCATTTGTGCGACGAGTGGTCAGTACACATCTGTAACCTTTTCAGTCTTCCTAATCCCCTCCCTCCATATTTCCCTGGTCGACTGAGGGCCCGTTCTTCTTTGAATATCTAAAATATGTGTTTGTCACTCTAATTGCATGCACTTGCTGAACAAGGTTCATAAGCTGTGTTATCTATAGAAACACCATGCTCCACCACCACTGGTTCTGTTGAACTTCCTGTTCTTACTTTGCAGGTTCCATAGTATTGTTGGGCCTGGAGATACTGTTAGTGTCGTTGGAGAATTTAGTGACCAAGGGAAATGTACTGTTGATCATGACAATAATCTTGTTATCATCCATCCAGAATTGCTTATTTCTGGAACACGGGTTAGTACTATACTTCGTGTTCTGATAAAATTTATTCCTTGTTCCAATAATTACATTAATTTAGATATCAGGGCAACCTACTATAACAAATCATCAATCATAAGACTTAAAATTTTATTACAATGGAACATATGTTCAGGCTTTTCCTCAAAGCTTAATTACTATATTTTGTTTTAGGTTGCTTCAAGCTTCCATTGTCCAAGAAGATCTGTACTTGATGACAGACTAAAAAGCAATGAATATTCAATCAGCGCCTTGACTGGTACTATGCTTCATCAAGTTTTCCAGGTTCTCTGAAAACTAAATATCTGCTACCTGAGCTACTGTTCCATCAGTTTTTGTCAACTGATATGGAGATGCTTGACGGTTATTTTGCTTGTTCCTCAGGCTGGGCTACTAGAGGATGCTCCGTCACAGCAATTCTTAGAACAACAAACTAAAGAGGTTCTTTTAAAAAACATGGAGAGTTTATATGCATGTGGAGGTATTAAGATAAAATGTCAAATTTCATTGAGGGTGCACTATTTTCTATAACAAAAATGAAATTAATGGCCTAAGCCATGGGGAAGAGCGCTCCCAATACATGAAGGAGGAGTGAGCACCTGAGCCTGATGGGTGTCAGGTGGGCTGGGACACATGACAGCGTCCTAGAAAGCTGGGCTATCTCCCAGTTCTCCACACGAAGAGTTTCTGTGAGCTTGTTTGATACAAGTAGTGCATTGGCCCAATTTGCTAACTTTTTAATACTCTTATGCAGCAACTGAAAACAGTACATACTCCACGCTTATTGAAGCTATCCCCAAAATGCTAAATTGGTTCAAATGCTTTTTGAAGGTAGAGAACCTTGCTTTCAGATTTGAAATCAATAATTTCATTGTTCCTGTAATAGCTGCAACCTGCAAGGATCTCTAATTTTAAAGAGCCATACAATGTTCTAAATGCTTACTCTTTTTGAAAATAATAGGAAAATATACTGATAGTTCTTAATTGCATAATTTATAGTTGATACATTTGCCATACAACAACTTTTGCGGCAGTTTAAGAGATAGAGAAGGTATTAAATCCCCAAAGCTTACATGTAAATTTTAGGATAAAGTCCAAATTACTACCCTCAAGTATAGCCCAAGTCCAGATAACCTCCTAAACTAATTTTTGGTTCATTTTATCCCCACACCTTTGCCCATTGGCCCCATTTACCCCCTATTATACTTTGTCTTTTTTGTTTCTCAATATATAAGCATAATCTGGAGCTAAAATTTTACAAGATGATAGAGAACACCATAACACATATTAAAAAATATAATATAATTTTTTTGTAATTATTTTCATGGGTAAGAATATTTAATAGAAAATTAATCCTTATGACACAAAACTATACGAAAATAATGATAAAAAAATGTAGTGTATTTTTTTAACATATATTATGATGTGCTCTATCATCTTGTAAAATTTTAGCTTAAGATTAAACTTATATATGGAGAAACAAAAAAGACAAATTATAGTAGGGGGTAAATTGAGCCAAATGGCATAGGTGTGGGGATAAAATGAACCAAAAATTAGTTTAGTGGGTTATCTGGACTTGGGCTATACTTGAGGGTAGTATTTTGGACTTTATCCTAAATTTTATTGATGACACATCTGGATTGAAGCTGTAGTTTTTATCTTTTGCTTTTGTATCCTTTTGTAAAAGAATTTGATCATACACTGATACACTGTAATTTTAGGGTTCAACATGCTCGAATGTTGATTTCGGACGTACTGAAGGGAGTAAGTCCATTGGAGTGACTGAGGTAGGGGCAATATTGAGCTTGCAAGTTGCAACAGTTTGGACTAGGGCATTTGTGTTTGTGTTGCGTCTTTATATACACGCATGGACATGTAGCAGGCCACCCCCTTCATGGTGTCTGCCAAAAAAAAAAAAAGGGTTTCTTTCTTGAAATTTTGTTCCTGTTTTCCTTATGGCTACTATTATACAAATTCGCACTGTTTGCACAGTTAAAATTTGTAGCAGAATCTCATGCCATATCATAGATATTTTCTTTGTACATCACATTTTTTTAAAAAAAAATTGAAACTCTTGTGTTCCTTAGGTGATGGATATTGAGGAGATGGCATGGGCCCCCAGATACGGTTTGAAAGGCATTATCGATGCTTCTGTTAGATCTAGGGTTGGTTCATGCAATGGTGGTTCATATGATAGAATAATGCCACTAGAGTTCAAAACCGGTAAAGGAACTAGTGGTCAGGTAAATGCATGGTCCTGAATATCAATGAAGATTCAAATCTACCCATTTTTTTCACATGCCTTTTCTCTCATGTTGCCAATTTGCCATATAACTAGCCAAATCCCAGGAAACTTTTTTTTTTGTTTCAGTTAGCTATGTAGTTTGAAATGTTTTATTTATGTACCTACAGACAGCTATGGAACACTCTGCCCAGGTGATATTGTACACGCTGTTGATGACAGAGAGGTATCCACAAAAATTTGAATGATTTATTCTTTGATTCTAGGTTGTTCTGCAGCCTTCCATTAATCCCTTACCAGCTGATCTTTTCAGATACTTGAATAAAAACATTGATTCAGGTCTTCTGTATTATCTTCACACTGACCAGACATTGGTAATCTTGCGAGATCATAGTATGATACTCCATATACATGCTGTTGTAGTACTCTTACACATTTTTTCCTTACTTTCTTAAGGGCATTAAAGTAAAGAGGTCCGACCTAATCGGATTAATAATGCGGCGCAATGAGCTTGCCACTGAGATCCTGAAGGCATCAATTTCACAGAGTTTTCCTCCAATGTTACAGGTTGAGCTTGAAATTTTTGTGCATAAATACTTCATTCTTGAGAAACCAATTAATCACTGTTTCCTTTTCAGAGCCCATCAACGTGTAATGGATGTCGGCACCTGATTTCATGCACTATCTATCACAAGGTATGTCTTTTGGGGTGCTAGAAGATTTTTCCTTACAAAGAAGCTATCCGATTAGGTGAACTTTACATGCTTTGGCCATACTTCATAGGCATTCTTCCATTTCATTGCTACAGGCGCATGGAGGCAATGCCGCAACTAGTGGGCTCGGCGATCTATTTGACATCCTTGTCAATCACTTAACTGTCACCCATCTTGACTTTCTTAAACATTGGGATAGGCTGATTGATCTTGAAGCTAGAGCTTCTAAGGTGTGTTTGGTTTGTCATCAGTGCTGTGGAATGTGAGCTTTACTTGCTTGACCTTGGTTTATGGAAATTTCAGGTAAAAAAGGACCTTTTCCAGCCCCATTTTGCAAATTCTGGGAGCAGGAATTCTGGCGCACCATATTTCTTCCTTGATATAAAAAATAGATATTCGATAGATTCTTCAGGAAAAAGCAAAAGATACATATATAGTTTTGTAAGGCAAAAAATGCAGCCAGAAACAGCTGATGAGTCAGAGGCCCAGTTAGACAGCCTAGATCTCAGCCTCAAGTGTGGTGATTCCGTGGTATGTCCTTACACTGATGACATATGACCTCTTCATTTCATATATATGATGTAGGATGAAGAATTTTCATGCAATTAATGCAAATTCTTTGTCCTAAACATCATCTAACAAAAAGTGATGGGTGATATATATATATATATATATATATATATATATATTTGTTTCTCATATCTGATCCTGTAATATATTCTATCATGTCTCCTGCTGGTTTATTTAGGTTCTCAGTACTCAACGTATAACTGTTGCAAATGGATCTGTGAGGGACATCAGCTGCTCCCATATAACGGTATTGACTGTAGCAGCAAAGCACATTTTCAGCTAATGCGTCCTCTTAATTGTTTTTATTGAAACTAAGCATTTTAAATGAAACAATTTTAGGTCTCTCTGCCACGCCGTCTGAGACTTCCTGATAGTAATTCCTTGTCAGAGCAAGAAGATCTTGCACGTGAAATTTGGCGGATAAATAAGGATGAGTCTAGCTCTTCATTTACTATAATGAGGTTGTGCACTTGACCTTTTTTCTTCTGGACTTTAGGTTGGTGATGAACAAAATTTCAATCTTTCTAACATTCATATTTGAACTATTTCCCAGACTCAACCTTGTCCAGCTATTTGCCCAGAATCCGCGGAACTCTCACCTAAGGAAGTTGATTGTTGATCTTGAGGTCAGTGCACTGACATATTCACTTTATAGCATGTGTTCAAACCCTGTTCATTTTCTGGAATTTTCTGATTTGGATATCTATAGGCACCCAGGTTTGATAGCGGAGGCTTGCTTAGCCAGGATCCTGCACTATCATACATACGCTCACTACAAAGTTTGAACAATGACCAACAACGATCACTGCATAAAGTAAATGTTGTCTTTCAATTCTCAATCTCTTTGCAGAATCTTATCTGTGTGTAGGCAAACTAACGAATGTTCTTTCAGATTCTAGGAGCAAAAGATTATGCTCTGATTCTAGGAATGCCTGGAACAGGCAAAACATATACAATGGTTCATGCTGTGAAGTCATTGTTAATAAGAGGAGAATCAGTCTTGCTAACTTCATACACTAATTCAGCTATTGATACTTTACTCATGAAGTTGAAGACTGAGGTTTGTGATCTTCCCTTAATGTGGTCATTTGTTATGTGACATTCCCGTTCGCTCTAAATGTTTATCATTAAATTGGCCTTCCACCTCGAGTTTTTACTTTTCAACTGGGTGACTGCCCTCTGGCGACCAAAACATTCATAATGTTCCAATTTATCACCCTACTAAATGAACCACAAAATAAGAATGCTGTTCTTATAGTCTGATTAATGTTTCAATCTTGTAGGGTATCGATTTTATTCGGATCGGAAGGCAGGAAGCCGTGCATCCTGATATCAGGGTCCACTGCCTGTCAAGTATGAACTCATACTTTTATCAATATGTGCAGTCTATTAAAAAAGAAAGCATGTTTCTGACTTTTTGTTGTGTAACAGCAACAGAGATGCAATCAGTGGATGCCATTAAAGAAAGAATGGAGCAAGTGCAAGTTGTTGGAGTTACTTGTTTGGGAATATACCATCCCTTGCTAGCACATAAGAAGTTCGATACATGTATCATGGACGAGGCTGGGCAAATCACATTACCAGTAAGCACAGTAAATGATCTGTAATTTTTGGAATTTAAAGTGCATGGTGGAAAGTTATAGTTATGCTCATTCAACCTGAGAACTATGTTCCAAATTTTGGGATAGCAAACTGCTGAAGTGCTAAAATTATGTATAATATAAATGATTTGATGATTTCAAATCACTCGCCAGGTATCACTAGGACCTTTGATGCTTGCAACAAAATTCGTTCTAGTAGGAGACCATTACCAGTTACCTCCACTTGTTCAGGTATCGTACTTGATTGTTTACTTATTTTCTTTTTTTTTTCTTTCCATTTTCCCTATACATTTAGTATTTTGTAAAATGATAATAGAGCTCTGAAGCTCGAGAGAATGGGATGGGCATTAGCTTATTCTGGAGGTTGTCAGAAGCGCATCCTCAGGCAATCTCAGCACTGCGATGCCAGGTCTTGTTTAACACAATTTTTTTAATTACCATTTCAAACAATTACACTTATTTTCGTGCTGAGTTGAAAGGCCATTTTAGCAGTGAAACTCACTATCTTTAGGTGCCTTGTTGCAGTACCGTATGTCATCTGGTATCATGGCGCTATCAAATTCATTGATTTATGGCAATAGATTGTCCTGTGGTTCATTGGAAATTGCAAATGCAAAGCTCAACTTTTCTGGTAAAGAACCAGTGCATTTAAAGTTGAAAGAGGTATTGTCACCACTTTCTTATCTTTATATCTCCCTGTTCAACTTAGAAATGCTCCAGTGGTTCAACCACCCTCCTAATAGTTGTGTCCAATTTATTTTGATTGCAGATATTGAATGCTGATAGGGCAGTTATCTTTGTCAACACAGGTTTTTCATTAGCTCAAATAGTTGTCATTTTGATTTTTTTTTCTGCTTCAAGCTAACTGTGATCGAATTTTGCAGATCAAATTCCAGCACTTGAGGCCAAGGAACATAGAACAGTAAACAATCCTACAGAAGCGCACATTGTTTCATGGGTATGTACTGATCTATGTATCGCGGGGTGGACCAAATTTCATGCCTCTGTTCATTCATCTGCTGAGGTGGTGCTGCTGTTTGGCTGATTTCTCCTGCACATGTTATGTGTCATGAAAAATACACCAGTCTCTTATCCTTTTTCTACAGCGTCACCTAGTAGGACCATAAACTCTGCAAATGAATGTCAGGGTTCTCCATCTTTTTTTTTTTTGTTCGAGTTAGTTCTGTACTCCTTCAACCAGGCTCCTATCTAAAGAGCCACCTGACATGTTTATGTTTGTCTTCGGCAAACAACAACAACAACAAAGCCTTTAGTCCCAAGCAAGTTGGGGCAGGCTAGAGATGAAACCCGGTCCCAAGCCCGGATAAAGGAGGAGGGTACTCTGCCTACGCTTTCTAACATGGACGGAGATTTCACCTATGTTGCCACGACATAGCCGGTATCAAGCCCGAATAATTTAGTGGGTTGTGTTAGACGTGGCGAGCCGACAACTATCTTAGCCATTCCCATGGAAATGTGTCTTCGGCAAAACTTTGATGAAATTCATTTGTTGGTGTGGAGGTTTTCTCATGTACTTACATTAGAGGTGAAACTTGTTTTGCCTTTTACTTGGTGCACTCATGAAAATTTACTCCTTTTCTACAGATCACCAGAGAACTAATAAGGAGAGGTGTACCCCAAGATGATATTGGTATCATAACTCCATACAATGCCCAAGTGAATCTCATTCAGCAATGCACCGATGGTTTGGTTGAGGTTCATACAATCGACAAATATCAGGTTGACAATGATTCTTACTTTTTTTTTTCTTTCTTGAATATGCAAGAGAGTTGTGTATCTTCGTACTAAGGGAAGAATAAAAATGGCCTGTTACATGGACGCCTCAAGCTGGGACCAAGGCAAGAGGGGTCAAGATTATTAAAAAGAGAGAGAGAGAAGAGACTAACTGACTGAACAAATAAACAAGAAACGGCCCCCTTCCATGAATTTGTGTAATGTTGACAAGGATTCTTACTTCTTAACTTTGTCAAATGTTTATTATATATTTTGCTTACAGTAGTGACAATGTGATGCTTGGTGCATTTCATTTTTGTTTGAGCCTTTTTTTTTGTATAATGTTGCAAGTAGTCGAGCTTCCAAATTTTGTTACCATTCCATTTTCTGGCTGGGAAAAAGTACCCTCATTTTGTTCCCAGAAATCGTTCCTTCATTAGACCACTATGGTTGCTGTTTTATCCTTTCTCTAATGAAAAGAACGTAAGAGGCTTGAGAGCAACCATACTTTGCTTTTTGTTCGATTGTTCAGTTTGCCTTCTAATGCTGAAATTGATTTCTTGCAGGGTAGAGATAAAGAATGCATTGTTGTATCTTTTGTCCGTTCTAGTGTGAATTCAAGGGCTAGTGGCTCTTTGCTTGGCGATTGGCACAGGATCAATGTTCTGTTAACACGTGCAAAGGTAACTTGCAGCGAATGCAATTTCCTATTTTGATTATTCTCTGAAATTGTTTTTCTTCAGAAGCATAATGGGCTCTTATGACTGAACACTCAGTATTGGCTTCTGTAACGGAGAAACCGCATAATACAGTTATAATATGTATCACTTTTAGCAGCGAAGCTATAATATGCATATACTTTAAACTGCCTTTTTGAAGCCAGAACGACATTTACAGGGTCCCACTTCTATCCTGTATTTTGATCCTCTTTTGTTGATTATGCTGCAGAGGAAGCTCATCATGATTGGTTCATGTAGAACACTTTCAACAGTCCCTTTGCTGAGGCTTCTTATTGAGAAGGTAGCTGAGACCAGTGGTCTATTAGATCTGACAAATAAGGATGCACGTTCATTTGGAGAGCTTAAAAGTTCTCGGTAGAATGCGATTGTAGGTCGTAGAATAGATGAATTTTTGTAGTAATTGTTTTTTGAGGGAAAAATGTAAATATCTTTTATATTTCCTTTTGAATGTATAGTAACCATAACCGATGTTTTCATGTACTGGAGTAAGAGCAAAACGATGGTTTTGTATAGTAAGAAGTCACGGGGGTGTTTTACTCATGTAATTGTGGCAATATACGTTTGCACATGACGTAAATTTTGTAACCAAACTGTTCATTGCAGTTTTCTGAAAAGAAAAGTGAGGGTTCTGTCAGTTTTTTACTTAATATAGTACCAAAATACCAATATCACCATAAACTAGCGAAATCCGACAAAGATTGGCTAGTCACACGTGGCATGGTATCTATATATCTCTAGGAAATAGAGAATCGCAAATTCCCAGTTGCGGCTTAGCCGGGTTTTATATAACCACTTATAACTATTTTGTTGCAAGTTACAGCCCCTCATAACTTTGATCGGTGGTTCTTATTTGTTGAGCGATACCGTTCCGTTATTTGTTGCAAGTACTCTTACAATGCAGTCATACTTTAAAAAAAAAGGAATGCAGTCATGAGACACTGCAATGCTGTCCGACGCCGAAGGGTGGATCTGTGGAATTGGCATACACGCGGACGGGGGCGCCGCGCACCTCGGGCCCGCCGGTGAAGAAGAGGCACCGAAACCGAAGGTCATCACCGGAGGAAGCGCAGCGCTCGCCTCCGATTTTCGTTGGCGCGGCGCGCCGACTGCTGAGCACCTCGCTGACCTGTGGACCTCCACGGGACTCGCATGTACTACGTCGGGTGCGTCTCCATCCATTACTTTTATCTCCAACTCGCGTCCGATTTGGAGCCATCCGTGTCGCCCCGCCTGAACCCGTGCCACGGACACAGCCTTACCTCGCACCGTCCACCAAGCGACGGACGGCCGACGCCGCGGCGGTCCAGAAGACTCGATCGCTTACCTCGTCGAAATTGGCCCACCACCCGGCTTGGTTTTGGTCCCTCGCTCTCCCTATCGTTTCTCTCGCCCAGACAGAGCTCGACGTCTTCGCAAGTCTTCTCCTCCGGCTGGTAAGCGCTCCCAATCTCACCTTCATCTGTGTTTCTCCCACCGGTTTGCCGGCTTGTGATGTTGCACGTTGAGCTTTGGGTGCCTGGTCATGGCGGTGTGATGTTACCATACTGATTTGTGCTGCGTTCGTTTTGGTCGGTTGAAAGTTCGTGGATCTACGAATCACGGTAGAACCAGACAGATTTTATTGACCACGAGAGAGATATTTTAGGATTCCTGTTTGGAGAGTCGGGCTGTTTAGACTTTGGACTGAAACTCTGCAAATTTGAGAGGCAGTCGTCGTCCTTGGTTCACTGTTCAGAAACAGACTGTTTGGTTAGCAGCTGCTGTCACAGGTTAGCAGATACCAATGGAGTAGCCTCTGTCTTGTCTCTTACGAGCGTCATTTATTTTTTTGCTGTAAATATGGTTTCAAATCCAGTTAAGTGCTCATACTGCTTCTCTTTTAATTCCAAATTGAAATCCATTCGAAGTAATTCGGCGGGCACTTGAAACGCTGCAAATAGAAATTAACTCTAGCAGCGAGTCCATATGAAACTGCTGTGCTAATGTATCAAATGCATGAATAACTCGGTCAAAGAGTTAGTTAATTAAAGGGATATGCGTTTCTAATAGGAGTACCGAACTGTATAGTGTTACTAAACGAAGGAATGCAAGAAGATAATTCTGTGATGGCACTGAATGATCCGTGCTGTGCGGTGAGAATGAGTGAGAGTTTGTGGAACCTAAGGTTGGCATTTTTGATCCATCTAGGATGAAAAATCGTCGGCACGGCAGTGTTTGCATTCTCTGCCACGAAACTGTCTGCATAAGCATGCTGTTTTTGTAGCTGGTGTCCATGTGTCTCGGTTGCGTAGAGATTGCATTTTTCCTCTTGAAGCATCACCCGTCAGTCATACGCAATTAGACGTTTCGTTGCTATGTATCCATGGTCGAAAATTGGAACTTTGCTTTCAACGTTACGCATGGTAGCTGCACACACAAGCACCCCCATCTGGCCACTCATGTGACGACTGGTACTCCATTTCTTCGTCTTCCCTGGAAGAAAACATTAACAAGGACCCTCACCTCACCTTGCATGATCTGCAGTGCTTGGTTGATGGCCTCACCCGCGGCAGCACCCACCGGGTTCACGCAGCTGGACGCCGCGCGCCAGTCCCTCATCGCGATCTCCCAGTCGCTTCCGGAGCTCGGCGCGCCCACCAGGTCGCCGGTGGACGGGGGCATGGCGGATGCACACGACGTCACCGGGGCCGACGAGAAGTACAGGACGAAGCTCATCTCCATCTCCAACCAGTCGCCGGACGCCCGGCCGACGCCGTGCCCTGCCGCCATGAACGCTGCCAACGCTTAGCTGCGCGACGGTGCTTGATATATACTTCGGCGACGGGCCGACGGCACTCCGGTTTAGGTGCGCTCCGGTGCGTGGTGGTGTTGTACTAGTGGTGGCCAGGACCCGTGGCCTGAATAATCGGCGTGTACTGCCGTACGGAATAATTTTATGCGAGTGTGGAGTTGTCGCTTGGCATGGACACTTTGTGATATGGAAAGGAACTGTAACGGACCGGAGATCCGCAAATGGCCGAGTTCATTGCCACTTATCGTTATCTTCACTTTTTGGCTTGTGATGCTGCGAGCTGATTACAGCGATGGGACGCTCTTGGTGTTGGGAGTCTCTGGCCCGGCGACGACCAGGCCAGCAGCCGCCGCCTTGCAAGTGCCACGACACGGCGGAATTTGCCGGTCTTTGTAATTGTAGTTGATCTTCTCGCGTGCCAGATCGCGGACGTCGTGAACAAGCTGCGAAATCGCACCCAAGCAGAGAAGGTCCTGAACGCGTCGGTGCTCCGGCGAGCCATGGCGCGCCGCGGCAGCGGCGTCTTTGTGAGGATCAGGTGCGAATGCCAACCAGGAGAGGGGTGGTCGCTATTTCTAGTGATGCTCATACTTCCATGTCCGTATAAAAAACATTTTTTTTTGGCGAGTCGTCTGTATAAAAAAAACTTGTAAACGATCTCTGATGCAGCACATTCCAGTGTTAATGCGCAGTTATCTTTTTCTTTTTGGGCTGATTCCAGTCCGTGGCCCACGAGGAAAGGAGCTCAATACTATTCATAAAGGGCCTCTACACCGCATAAGGCCCATTAATGGGAAGGCCGTCAAGGGAAAATGGCCCGTTATTGATCGCGGGAATCTTATGCGGAAGGGAGTCTCCTTCCGCACAGTGCCCAGACCCATTAGGCCGAGTGAAGCAAAACGAATGGTGCTGTGCCGACGGGCCGAAAGAAGAACGGGCTGCGGGAATGTTCGCCTCCGCTTAGGGCAATACGAAGCCACCCTCCGCGCACCCTTTTCCGCTGGGCTTTTTCTTTTCATTTGTCGGCCCAATACATGTCTTATTTCAGGGTGCGTTTGGCGGATGGAATCGATTCGGTTTCTGGTTGAACGGTGCCAAAGGCCTAAGAAATGAAGGCCTAAGAAATGAATCATTTCGCTGCTGAAACACCACGGAACGATTCCGATTTTTTGCCTGTCAACGTGAAACGGCTAGACTGGTGTTTCACGAGTGAAACACTTCCAGCGTTCCAACCATGCCACATGAACCTATATGAATCATGAACAAGAATAATAATAATATTTTGTAATCTTTAAATATTTGTGTGTTCTCACAAACATGTTAGCTTAAAGACAGAAAATGGAAAAAAAATTCGTATTATAAAAGAGGTCTAAATCTAAATCACAAAAAATTGCCAAATGGTTTTAGAAGTGATTCTGATTTAGACTGGAATCGTCGTTTCTGGTTCTCGAGAGAATTGAAACCGTACCAAAACGCACCCTAAGTGTTTCAGCCTAGCTCATGTATTTTTGCTTTTCTCGTTTTCTGTTTCCTAGTGCGTGGGTTTTTTTCCTTTTCTTCTTTTTGTTTTCCTTTTATTTCTTATATGGCTTGGTTTGAGTTTTTTTTTCTTTTTGATTTTATTTTCATGAACACATGCATTGATAATGTTTTTGATATTATTTACACCATATTTTCTCTTATATTGTGCCCTCCTTTTTTGATAATTTAAAATATATTATTATTTTTTTACTATTCTCACTTGTTTTTTTTTGTTGTATTTTATCCTTTTATTCATTATTTTTATTTAAAATATTTTTCTCTTTTTTTTCCCTTTCTTTCATTTTTCATGTTTATACTTCCTTTTTAACTACGCTCATACATGCATCGATCGAAATATTTGGAATGTTTTATTTTATGATTAGAACAATTGATTTTACTATCAAAACATTTTTCTTTTATAGCTGAATAAATTATATTTACTACTGGAACAATTGAATTTTACTGCTAAAACAATTGACTTTTTATGGATGGAACAAATTTATTCATTACTAGAACAATTGAACCTTACTGCTGAAACAATTGACTTTTATGGCTGGAGAAAATTATATTCACTACTAGAACAATTGAATCTTACTAGCGAAACAATTCACTTTTATGACTGGAACAAATTATATTCACTACTAGATACAAATGAAGCAATCTGATTTAGTAATATTTTGAAACTATCTGATTAAGTATTGTTTTTTACTAATACATTGTGAGAATAGTATTGTCACTACTCTACATTTTAGTAACAATCTGATATTTTTGTTGTCTGTTTTCTAAATAGTTTCATTTGGAATCAATGAAGATATTTACATTTGAAGTGAAGTTTATTTCTTAATCATTAAAGATAACGTTTATTTTTTATTCTATTTTTTACTTATCATATTAATAAGTTACTTTTTAATTTAAAAAAATCATATTACACTTTTCACTTTTTACTACTCCCTCAGTAACACATTATATGTCGTTTTGTAGCCCTCCACTTTTTCCAAAGTATAATATGTTCTTATTTTTCAACACACTTTCTCTCTTTTCGATACTTCTCTATCCCTATCTCTCTCTTCCTCGTGTTTAGTAGGTCTCATATTTTCAATTTTTTTAATTCTCATATCCAATTACAAAATGATTTATAAAATGAGACAAAAGGGTATATTATGATTTTTTAAAAAATAAAATTATTGTCATTGCAACTACACATTGTAATTACTCTTTTTTATTTAATATATTTTTCACTTTTTTTTAATCAGGCTAAGCTTTTTTTATGTTTTCTTTGTTTTGTTTCCCTTAGAAGTTTTAAATTGTACTGGGCTGTGATTCAAACAAGTTGAGCCCAAAGTGTTGTACTGATCCTGTTTTTCTCTGGGCCGCGCGCTGGTAACGTCAAGAAAACGAAGCTGGGCCGCGCCCTGAAATCTGTAGCTGGGCCGAGCGCTGGAAACAGTGAAGAAAAGTGGAAACAAAATGAGCTGGGCCGCGCGCGAAAAAAACTGGAAATGCGGCCCGCACACCGCGCGCTTGGGTGTGCGGTCGTTGTTTCCTGTCCGCGTTGCGCGGAACGTAATAGGACCCTATTGATCGAGGCCGTCGACGGCCGGCTCCAACTGTGTCGTGTCATTGGTGACCGATCCAGTCTGAGAAGATGGCCGCGCCGGGAGAAGTTGCCGGCGAGTCGTCGGGGACAAAGATGAAGCGGCTCAAGGTCGCAGTCATCCACCCTGATCTCGGAATCGGTACGCTACCTTTCCTTCCCCGCCGCTCATGCTGATGTTTCGATGCATCCACTCACGCTCTAATTTATGGCTGGGATCTCGCGTAGTTGGAACGCTTAAATCCGAGATCCAGTTAAAAGTTCCTGAAACACTAAAGACCTGTTTACTCAAACGGAATTCGAATTTGTTGTAGGTGGTGCTGAAAGATTGATTGTTGATGCGGCTTGTCAGCTTGCTTCTCATGGGCATGATGTCCATGTTTTCACATCGCATCATGATAAAAACCGTTGTTTTGAGGAGGCTGTTTCCGGTAAGGATCGAATTTTTGCCTACTTGCATTTTGCAGCTACGCTTGTACTGTTATATTAATTTTGAGTTCCATTACCTTTGTCGTTGTTGTTGTTGATGATGTTGGTGTTGTATTCTCTTTCTCTCTCTTTGCTTTACCCATGTATCGACATGCGACTATCTCTATTTATGCATTTTGAAGGAATTAAAAGGTGGGATACTCCCCCCCCCCCCCCCAATTTCTCAAAAAAAAAAAAAAAGACTTGGAATATAAGTCCGAGGTCTTCCTGCAAAATTCTGCCAATAATTATCATGGACACCTTGTACCTCTCAGAGTTATGTCTACATATAACGGTGCTCATGTCATCAATATTCTTACCTTTCTGCTCTGTGATTGTTTTCTATGTCCATTTCTGGTTACTGCTTATGGAGATTTCCTGCCTCGCCATTTGTTCTACAGGTTTCATGCTTTTTGTGCCTACATTCGCTGCATTTTTGTTGCTCTCTGCATGCTGCTTTGGTGGCCCACCTTTGATGTCAGATTGGTAGACCAAGTTTCTGTTGTGATTCCACTACTCAAACTAAAGGCGTCATCCAAGGTATCAATCTCCTGCTCAAAGGGTTTTTGCTAATTGCTCCTATCTATTAACAACTTGTTTATTACTTCTCCAGATAGTATTTTATTGTCATTTTCCTGATCTATTGCTAGCACAACATACTACCATTCTTCGAAGATTGTACCGAAAGCCAATTGACATGATCGAGGAGGCCACTACTGGTATAGTTGTCTACATCTAGAACTGTACCTGCTATCTCTGTACTTCTTGCCCTCCAGCAGCATGTTAATTGTAATGTTTATTCGTTTTATATGTATCAGGTATGGCAGATTTGATTCTAGTTAACAGCAAATTCACTGCAGTAACATTTGCAAGCACCTTCCGTGGCTTACATGTTAAAAGAATCGAACCTGGCGTTTTGTATCCAGCTGTCTCTGTTGAGCAGTTTCACAAACCTTATGCTTATAAGTAACTTCATGCTTGTATATCTCTGAATAACTCATTTCACCGCTTCAATTATTTTTCGTGTGCTGATCCATTTCACTTACTATTTTTAGCATAACATAAGCTCTTTTTTTCACATTTTCGATGTTTGGTGGAGCTTAACCACACTACCCTTTTTTTCCAGGTTTAATTTCCTGTCCATTAATCGGTTTGAGAGGAAAAAGAATCTTTGATCTTGCTATTTCAGCATTTGCTTTGCTCTGTTCTGTCGCTTCTACACTGCCTGGTGATGCTCTGAAGGAAGCAACTTTAACAGTGGCAGGTAAAATCTGTTTGAAATTTCATTTGCAGGTTCCACACTACTATTTAGTGAAATATGCTGGTTTCTTACAATCTCATCTTTTAGGTGGCTATGGTAAGCGTCTAAGGGAAAATGTTGAATACCTGGAGGAGCTCAAAAGATTGGCTGTGGCTGAAGGAGTGTCTGGACAAGTTAAATTTGTGACGTCTTGCTCGACATCTGAAAGAAACGAGCTTCTTTCCAACTGTCTTAGTGTTTTATACACTCCAAAGGTAAATGATTGATGTGCTAGGACTTACATCAAGATAAGCGTTTCAGTCTAACAATCTTGTTGATACATAATCTAGGACGAACATTTCGGCATTGTTCCTCTTGAAGCAATGGCGGCCCATAAACCTGTGATTGCATGCAATAGTGGCGGCCCCGTGGAAACAGTTGTAGATGAAGTGACAGGGTTTCTGTGTAATCCCTCCCACACTGAAATTTCAAAAGCCATGCTGAAACTTGTGAATGACCATGATCTCGCTGTCAATATGGGTAGACAAGCACGGGATCATGTGGTGCAGAAATTCTCCATGAAGACATTTGGTGACCTCCTCAACAGCTACGTTCTCAATGTATACCATCAGAGGATCGAGTGATTTGCATACTATCATACTATGTCAGGAAGGCTATACGGAAAGAATTAACACGCCACAGCATTTTGTTTCACACTTTATGGCTCAAGCTCAACAGACTTGATGCACACATGATTTTAGTGGCCTCACATGGAGGTTATTTGGCAAACTAAGATGGCCTATTGCATTTAATGTATCAAAATTCGGTCAAGCCCGTCGCATATCTCAGATGGGCGGGACCGTAGAGCGGTCTTGATTTCTCCCAGTGCATAAAGAGCAGTTGGGTCCTCCTACAAAATTTGTTGCAGCTACAAAGATTTGACTGGGCAAACCTGAACTGTTAGGATCAACTCTCACCTACAGATTGCAGTGTTCCAACTTCCAACGACGATGTTTGAAAGGAATCATGGAGGTTAGTAGCTGCACCCGTTTGGGGGCGAGACCCGTTTGTTGATTCTGTGAACTGTCATGAATCATCAGACTAGAATTTTCTACTATCCGCACTCACACCTTTGGAAAATGTTGCCCTCAAATATTCCGCTTCGGAAGAGGAAACAAGCAATCGAGCCATGTCAATTGCTGCGTGCCGAATCAAAGTTAAAAACACGAATCCTTCTCACAGAGGGACTCTGTCTGAAAATCTGAACAGGTAAATTGTCAATGCGGTTTGTCAGCATGACAGATCGTTGCTTCTGTTCACAGGAAACATAATTTTTTTAAGATTAAAAACTGCTGGACGATTCCAAATCTCAGACGCAATATTCTAACCCTGCTAGTCGGTGACGGGTTGCAATCAGATTGCAATTTTTAAATCGCTTTGTCAACGTATTTAGCTGCAGTTCTCTGTCGAACATGAGCCGCTCTGAGTGCAGCATTTTCTCAAAAGAAAATTGTGCGGACGGTCAAACCTATCAGGACGCGTTTGTTCGCCGGAATGCCTGATTTTGTCAAACCACGAGGCTTCGGAAACGCTTAAAGTCGTTGAGCGACATGTGGCACGCCATTTTGGTAAGTGGGAATATATTCATATATCAACTAGTCAACTACGATTTGCAAGAATTGGTAAACATAAATTTCGTGCAAATTTTATATTTCTTGTTTTAAAATAATGCCTTGCTAATTAACGGTGGGGCATAGTGGCAGCTTGAGACCAAGCAATGTGGCTTGCATTAGCAAAGCAGAAAAATAAAGGAATCAACTGAGCACCACATTCATCTATGATCCATGTTCTGGAAAAAAATAAACTTGATTTCGTCAGTTCTAACAATAATAACAATGTAAGGCTAAGCAATGAGTGGCTGACCAGCTACTCGGTGCTTTTTTAAAAAATTCGTAGCTATTCCTGCTTCGTCGTGCAAGAAAGGCATCCCTGTGACGAAATGAATCTTGATGGCACAAGTATGAGTGAGTCAGGGTCCATCTGCCAGTGTTTTAGTTGAAACTTTACTTGTCCTGTTTTGATGGTATTGTTTCAGTTTGGCTTCAAGAGCTCAAACTGTTCAGGACAAGGGAAGATGCACTGTGATATCAGACTCTAACCTAAACCACGAGAAGCAAAGATAAATAATCCATAATATTGACTACTAGTGTTTTAGCATGACTAATCTTCGTCCCGGGAAGATGTATATGAGAGCATTAGCAAGGTGAATCCCTTCGATTAGAATTTTTTAAAAGAAATGAAGATGAATAAGCTTGATCTTCAATGGGGACAGAAAAAGCGTTTGCCACAGCAGGATGCATACTTTTTTTTTTTTTGCGAGAAACAGCAGGATGCATTCGAATACTCTAGATTTCTTTTAAACAAATATAATACTAACATTATTACTTGCAAGGAGAGCAATTCGTTTGAAATAAAAAGATAAGAACGCAGCTGGAATTTTGAATAAGAAAATCCAACCTGATCAGTCAAACAAAACGCTCAACCGCTCACAATTATATGGATTAATCATAAAAATGAAAACGTACGGGGAACCAGTTGTGGAGGATTATAATAATTCAAGGTCCACCGTCATATCTGGCCAGCTCCTCTAGCAGCTCCGTTTAACGACTCCAAGATGCATTTGGCGTTAATTCAAAATTAAACCTCTCCTATCCATTTCGTTTCTGACAAGTAGCAATTCTCGGTTTTTCTTCTTGCGTATTGGTATTACAATCTGTTCGGTCTTCGCATGCAAGGTCAGAGGCTATTCTAGAAATCCACTTGCTAGTTGATGGAATGCACCTCTCTCTGATGAACTGATCGCCGCCCATAAAATTGCTCTGTTGCTCAAGTCGACGCCCACCGAATTCATGTAGCTCAAGTCCTGACCGTCTCAGCAAAAAGCCAATCTTTTTTGCTTACATGAGAGACAAAGTCGTGAGTTCTAGTCTTACAGATCATGGCCGATCGATAACGTGCAGCATATTTTTAGATGCAAACCTTGCACTCAGTATGTAAAGCATCTCTTACTTTGGGGAAATTTGACTTCTGACTAAATCGTACTATTTACAGATCCATGGATATTGAAGATATAAATACTGCAAGCTGTACTTTTTCAACTAGTTCATATAGAGCCTTCTGCTAGATTTTTGAGATAACCACTTCAAAACTTGCAACTTACATACGAGTTTGCAATATATCCGCTTCATTTCCTACTGTACTATTTTCATTGACAGCAGTAGCGTGGTGCTTAATTAACCTCTGTCCTGAAAATTTCTGGTGGGTCCATAATATGATAATGGTTTAGTTTCCACTTGCCCATTATCCCATTTTGAATCTGAGTTCTTTGACTGGCAAATATGACATCTGTATCACACCTAGATGCAATATATAAAACCCATACCCCAGCTGGGCCCTAATTACGCGTCTCTCTCAGGCACGTTACATTGTTATTTGTACAACCCGGAGCCAAGGGAAATCTGCCAAGATTGATTGGTCACCAGTTTGCAGCAGCTTGGATTGCTACCGGCCGGTGGAGATCAGTTCAGCTAGGTGGTGATGGCCATGGAGGAGCCTCCTGAGCTGTTCCTGTGCCCCATCTCCATGGAGCTCATGGAGGACCCCGTCACGGTGTCCACCGGCGTCACGTACGACCGGCGCAGCATCGAGCGGTGGTTCTTCAAGTACGGCAAGACAACGTGCCCGGCCACCATGCAGCGGCTGACTTCCTTCGACCTCACGCCAAACCACACTCTCAAGCGCGTCATCTCCTCCTGGCTCGACGGCTCCTCGTCGTCGCCGTCTGAGAAGCTGCCGCGAGAGACTTTGCCATCGGTGCTGGCCGGCATTGAGGACACTCCATTCAAGGTGACCGCGCTGAAGAAGCTCAGGTCATGCATGGCGGGAGACGAGGCCGCACAGGAGGACTTCGTCGCCTGCGGCGGCATTCAGGTGCTCTCCCGCGTCATGACTCAAGCGTTGGCGGAGAGCGGCGCCGGTGGGGACTTCTCTGCGTTCCGGACGTGCGAGGAGGCGGGCGCCGTGCTTGCCACGCTCCCGCTCTCCGACGAGCCGTCCGTGGAGCTCCTGCTCAAGCCGGAGAGCATGAGGCCCGTGGTCGCGCTGGTGCAGCGCGGCAGCGCGGAGGCGAGGTTGCACGCGATGGCCATCGTCGCCAAGATCTCCCAGGCCAGTGCCGACCGCGACTGGACGGCGGACGTCGACGTGGACGATCTGGTCAAGTCGCTGCTCGAGCTCCTGTCCGACGGCGCCTCCGCGAAGCAGACCTCCCGCGCTCTCGACGTGCTCCTCGACATCGCGGGACGCTGTCGCGGCGCGCGGCGCGCCAAGGCCGTGCAACTGGGCGCGGTGCGCGTGCTCGTGGAGCTCCTCCCGGACGCCGACCGCCACGTCGCGGAGCGCGTGCTCTTCCTCCTGAAGCGCCTGTGCAAGTGCCCCGAAGGCCGGGTTGCCTTCGCTGACCACGCGCTGGCGGTGTCCGCCGTGGCGCGGACGATGCTGCGCGTGTCGGGCCTCGCGACCCGGCTGGCCGTCAACGTGCTGTGGCTGGTGGCCTGCGCCGTCGCTCCCGCGGAGAGGGTGCTGGACAACATGGTGATGAGCGGCTGCGTCGCGAAGTTGCTCGTGCTACTGCAGGTGGAGTGCTCGCCGTCGACCAGGGAAAAGGCGGCCAAAATGCTCAAGGTTCACGGCGCGTTCTGGAAGCAGTACTCGTGCTTCCACGACGACCGCAGGGTCCACTACCGCCTGAAATTTTACGGTTGAGATCAGTCCCGTGCATCGTGCACTGCGAAAGAAGTGCAGAAAGGTTCAGAAATCCGAACGCGTTGAGCATAATTTGTACTTTTTTTTTGTAAAATTTTAAGTTGTGAATCAAATAACTCTAATAATAAATTAACTTATAATAAAATATATAAAATTTATCAATTTTTTTAACAAAACAAATAGTCAAAGTTGAATTTAAAAGTCAACGACGACATAAATTAAAGAACGAAGAGAGTATAAGATTGTATTATTATGGCTTTTGATCCATCTTTGATTTGTAAATTTTGTTGCAGTTGTATGGCTTTTGATCCATTTTTTATTTGTAAATTTTGTTGCAGTTGTATGTGTACATGTAGACATTACTTAGCGGCTCAAAAGCAAAATTTAGATTGTGCTTTTCATGTGATTTTCGTAGAGGACCATTGTTCCTCCATTTCTATTAAAATACTCCCTCCGTTTGTTCCTGATTTTTTTTTTTGAAAACATCGTTTTGGTCTTGATGATTTTTGAAGATCCGGTGCTGCTGCTTGAAGGGAAAAGAAGAAGATGCGACTATCAAATTGGGCCGCAGCTTGCTAGCCTTTTTCGGGCCGGTCAGGAACCTGAGTACTGTAAACTGAAACTCAAGATAGCTCCCCAACTGATCAGGGACCTGAGTATTGTAAGCAGTCAGCCAATCGTGCTAGCTCAAGTTTAGCTGATATCCAAAAAATCTTACCAGAAGATAGCACTGACAACCCCATACACGTAAGTTGCCCGTGAATTTCGAATCTTTCGATGATATCAGTTTGCTTTTGCTAATCGTTCTACTGGATTTTACTTTTCAAGCACCATGGTAATTTATCTGTAGGAGATTGAATTGCGAATACGGGAAGTGCCAAATATATCAGAAAATGCTCCGCTAATCTTTACTCCTAGATGCTTTGCGCGGTCGGGGTATTTGAGTTGCTGGAAAAGTGCTGTTGTCCTATCAGGTAGTATAATTAATCCATCCAACAGTTTTGGGCCGTTAATCGACACATCTCGGCTGGCTAACGCTCCCATTCCCTTCTCCATGCACGTTGGCGAGCTCAAAGCACGAAAATGGAGTAAAGAACAGGTCCAGGGCACGTGTACGGCATAGTTAAGCCGTATCCGGGCCTCCGGCGATGTGACGCTCATCCGTTCGCCGCACATTCTCCGACGTGATGATGTCTGCCTGTTCGACGAGCAGATATGCTCGAGGCGCAGCACCAGCATCTGCCACAGGGGCACACGGCGGCTCCGCGGCGCTCCACGCAGCCTGCACTTTCCACCTCACGCCGCGACGTGGGCACCGACCACCGCCGCATGCGCGCCACCGCACGTCCCGCAAGATTCGAACGTTAACACCTCCGCCGCTCCATGCGCTCCGGCTATATATCCATCCTCCCGTCACAGGTAAAGCGGACACACGACGCACAGCACTGGCACATTGAACTGCAAGCATCGCGTTCTCAGTCCACTCGCGAGCGCACTTGCTTGCTACTACGAGTAGTTGCTAGGAGAAGGGCAGGATGCAGACGGCCAAGGTGAAGGCGAAGGACATGGTGAGCTCGGCGAAGAAGAAGGTGAAGGAAGGCACGGCCAAGACGCAGGGCAAGGCGGGCGAGGCCACGGCGCGGACGCACGGCGACAAGGAGATGGCCAAGGAGGCGACCCGGGCCAAGAAGGCACAGGCCAACGCCGACAAGCACCAGGAGAAGGCCGAGCACCGCGCGGACGCCGCGGCGGGCCACCACGGCGCCACGACGCGCGTGCCCCTCACCGGTCACCACAGCACAACGGGCGCTGTCGACCCGGCGTACCCGTCCACCGGCACCGGCACGTACCCGGCGTCGGACAAGTACATCTAAGAGATCGACCAGTGCTCGAAAGCACTATCGTTTTCCTTTGTAGTGCGAGATCGAGCCAAGTTAGGTGTGTGCGTGCATGTATGTGCGCTTGTTCTGGAATAAAAATGTACTGGCAGTTTGTCGACTGGTCGTTCCATGTACCGTAGTGCTGTTTTCTGTATCGAGTGCCGGTGTTTGTTTCGTAATCGTCCGTTCGTCTGGCCATTTTAGTATCCCAGTACATCCCTCTTTGGAACACTGCATGCAAATGGACCATTTGCAGAGAACAGATACTCTTCAAACGACACCTCCACTGGCAACAAAGACGATTGAGATATAACCCACTCTTGCTTACGGCAAAAACGAAATCGAGAGTAATATGAACATTGGCATCATATGAGAAACTGTATTAAGTAAATTTAAGGATATTCATCGTCCCATAGAAAAGAAAACAACCGCTACACAAACAGCGACAAACTGGAAGGTAAAGACTGAATAAACTCCTGATAGTGAAATCGTTCATACAAACTAAACAACTACATAATGAGAAGGCAGAGACAATGTACTGGTGCTACTCTCCTTCAGGCTTTATATCTCAAGCATTCCCGATTTTAATTGTCCAATCCTGCCGGTGGAACTGGGGAAGGAAAGGCCTCAAACCTACACAACTAGGTCCACTTCTAACAAGAAGCTACTGCAAAACAGCAAACATTAATCGGTCATCATCTTCAGGTCAGGACTCTGGATCGTAGCGGTCTTGGTTCCCGGACAAAGACCAAGCAACTGGAGCATATGCTGAATGCATGAGATGCCCCGCGTTGGTTAATGGGCTGCCACGGGGTCCCAAAGGGCTTCCGGGATTATCAGAGTGCTCGCTTAATGTTCCGTCTGACGGAGGAGCAGCAGTTGTGGCTGGCCCAGCTGTTTGCGGTGGCACAGATACCGGCCCACGTTTCGGTTGCTCTTCCTTCGGCTTTTTACCTTCAATGAAACTGCCCACTACGACCTGCAAAACATAAGGAACCGGCGTTGACAGAATGCCTTGGAATCTCTGTGTGCGTATTATAGGGAAAAAGGGTAAATACTAAATAGGCAGGGCCTCAGAATCCCTGCTTATTGAAATCAAAAGGTAAATACGCATAGATGAACTGAGAACCTGCACGGGTGTTGCTGCCATCAGCGTTCCAGCAACACAACCTCCAACTATACGTCCATCCCTTCCAGCCAGGGCCACGCTCAAACCACCTGTTCTGCTGCGAGTTTCACCATCCTCTGCGAGCAAGAATGAGCCCGACAGAGAGAGTATATCGAAGTGGCCCTGGGATAGTTCACCAAAAGGAATTCATATCATCTTCAAGGATGCTAGGACAATTTGGTGTGTCATTTTCATAGCTACTGAGTTAACCCAACCACAGTCTATATCTCATATACTTGACAATTGGCTAGCAAATTTTAGTAAAAAAGAGAAAAAAATGATTTTGGTTGAAACCTCGGCTTTATGTTGGGCAATATGAAGATGCCGAAATGATCTTTGAAAATTGCAAACATTCTTCCTTTATGCAGATAATTTTCAGAGGAACATATTGGATGCACTTTTGGGCATTACTGTAGTATGATGACAGAGCTAAAGAGTCATTTAAGACGGCCAGCAGAAATTTGGAAACTGCTGCACTTGAGTTATTTGCTTCTCATGGATAGAAATTTAATAATAGACTGTTACACTTAATTAATATTTTTTCCTCCATTCATTCCTCAGCTATAATTCTGATTTTTGTAAGGTTTAATACGCTGTATGCGGGAACGCAGAGGCAGGAATGTAATTCCGTTTTCTAAAAAAAAGAAGATGCAAACTGTATCAGTATGCTATAAGAATGAATATAAAAAAGGCTTTGTTTTGTAGTCTGTCCTGATGCAAGCACTGATGAACTATCAAACCAAATTTATTAGGACAGCAGTGAGCTAGAGTGTCTGAATGTGCGAGGCAGATTAAATCAATCTTTCTAATTTCTGTATATTTACTCCCCAGAAGACCAACAATTACATGGAACATCAAGTGGAAAGTAATGGAATGCCTGATAAGTAGATCAATTCTGTAAGGGTTACTGCATAAAAATCATGTTGGAAAACTACAGCACAACAAAAAAGAGGTTGCTCATAGAAGCAAAGACTATGATTGGCTCATTGTAGAAAGATGTTTACTATACTGCAACAAATATATACCAACATAGTCCTGCCTATTGTCTGGTTGAGTGTAAGAAATCCAAACATTAACCAAACATTGATTTTAAACTTATGCATCAATATTTCAGAGATAAACCAGTAGTGAGACAAAAACATACCTCATACGTCACTGTGCCACCAGAGGTTGCTGTTTGACAAAGTGTTGCTGTGCACAACGCTCCATTTGCTGAAATTATACATGTCGTACGTGGACCATGCTGTGAAAAAGCCATTATTTTTGAAGCAACATCCTGCAAAAAAAAGATGCATAGATATGCATTAATATTATGAGTTTCAGAGCAACCAGGCTGCAGGCTCAAGAAAAATCAAGCCGGCACAAATATAGACTACAGAAAATGTCCAAGTAATGGAACGAATCTTATCCAACTTAACTAACATTCTCCTGAATCTGAAGACGACCCCATGATCATTTTTGGTCCAATACTATTATTGATTATTTTGTAGGAAAGGTATACTAATTTATTCAGAAATAAGTTAAATATAAGTACACTCAATACTCAATATAGAGAGCATGGGAAGGCTGACAATAGTTGGCGGCAAGACAGCACACAGAAAAGACAAAGAGTAATAACTATACAGGTGACAGAAAAGATCACGCAGTAGACTTTTGAGTCTATTCAAGAAGGGAAATGCAAATTACTCTCTTTTTTAGAAAATCCCGTTAATAGGTAACATTTTATTTTGACATACCCAGTTGAATATAAGGCCTGGGGGTGTCTAATTTGCAAACCAGAGGCTGGGCACTAACATTTCATCAAAAATCAGCTTGTTCATTAACTCAACCAAAACAGGTGGCACAATCAACTCAATACTGAATAGCAGGAATACTCCCTGAATGTAACTTTGGCAGAATAAAACCACAGATATATAGCATGATAGATGTTAATATGCAGATACTAGAGGAAGGATATCTGAATTACCTCGTTAGGCTTCACAGTTATTATGTGTGGAGTAAATGATGTTCCTGAAGATCCTGAAAAGGAGGGGCATATCAAAGAACACAGTGAGAATCTCATTAGGATAGCTATTTCATAATAATTTCAGCTCAGAAAGAGAGGCACTAAACAACCTAAGAAATCATCAGAGGACACTAAACATACTGCAACAAGCATTATGACTATGGAACTGCAGGGGTCATAAAAAACTATCGAAGTAAAACAAAAGATTTACTACTACCATTTACCATTGGCAAAGGTTAATTATCCATTTTTTGGATGGCACGTGCACATAAATAGATTCTGATTTTAAAAAAAAGATTAATTTGATACATGCAATTACAATTTTGTGAAATTTGAAATATGCCATTTGGACCCACGTGTCATTCTCTTGCAAGGCCCCATCTGTCATTGACACATGGATGGCATATTTCAAAGTTTGCAAAATTGTAATGGTATGAATCTAATTTGCCCTTTTAAAAAATAAACGAAAAATATATTACAAGCAACCTACGATGAGATGGTCAAATATTCAAAGACCACGTTCGTGTTTGCGGGAGTACTTTTCTGTTTATACTTTGCATAACAACAAAGACAATGCTTGTACTTCCCCGAAATATTAAATGTATGCATCATCCCGTCCTATTTTTAATTCCTTCAGAATGTAGGGGAATCCTTTATATAAAATAAATTCTTGCACCGTCTCCTTTTCTAATTTAATAATAAATCTACAAAACTTGCACCACATTTTCCCCTACCGCTAATCGCTGGAGTACAAGCCAAGCTACTGTCGAGCGTGCACTAACTTTTGATAAATTCAGACAATACAAATCCAACGCAGAGAGGTGGCGCATGCTATATTTACCCAGAGCATCGAGTTGCTTCTTCTTCCCGGATCCAGCGGCCCGTCCTCTGCGCTTCCCGACAGGGTTGGAGTTGGAGCCTTCTCCGCCGCCGGACTCCGCCGGCTTGAGCCCCACGCCGCCGCTCCCGTCAGGGAAATACTTCCGCGGCCTCCCCCTCTTCTTCCTCACCAGCTCCCCGCCGCTGCCCCCAGAGAGAGCGCCGCTGCCGGTGCTGCCGGGCTGCTGCACGCCGTGGCCTGGCGAAGCGGCTTCGGAGCGGAACCTGGCCCCCGGTGAAATGTCCGCGGGCGTCAAGGTCGACGAGGCGCCCGGCGACGCCATGGGGTTGAACCCGAGCGGCATCCCGAGTAGCGGCGCGGCACCAAACGGGGCGTGCGGCGGCATCATGACTCCGCCCTGAGGAGGCGGCGAGGCCACGCGCAGAGCCGCCTGCGGCTGCTGTTGCTGCTGCTGCGGCGGCGACAGCTGCGGCTGCTGGTCACGGCCGTCCATCTCGTGAACGGCGGGCGGTCGAAACCCTAGGGTTCCCGAAAGCACCGAGTCCCGCACGCGCTCCTCCTCGCCCCGCACCTCCTCACCTGCGCGCCTCGTCGGGCTGGCCGCAGTTCACATGCGCGGTTCGCGGGGGGTGGACGTGAACCCGGCCCCGGAATCGAATAAAATATACAGAGGAAATGGGGAAATGAATTCTCAGGAAAAAAAATCGGGGGAGAGAAATGGAGGACAAGGAGTAGGAGAGCAGAGACGACGGGGGAGGCGGCGACTGGCGAGTCGACGCGGGAGAGGAAAGGAGTTACTCGTACTCGGTCAGGGTCGGATCCGACCAGATCTAAAATAACCGATGGAAGATAGGAGTACGGCCGTAGAGGCTCTCACCTGATTTCACAAAAGTGATTACCATATGTGATTGAAAATATTTTTTATTTTTAAAAATAAAATTTTAAAATTAAAACAGATAATTATTTTACAAAATTAGGTGAAACTATTTTTTTAGCTCTCAATTTTTTAATTTATTTTAAATAATCGCTTCATAGAATCGTACAAAAATAATTCTCTTCAAAAATCAGGGCTTGATAAAAGTTTTTCAAATTTGACTGATAGCTGAAAACTCTGGACCCAATATATCAGGTGGGTAATTAAACCGCCGCCGCGTCGTGCTGGGCCCGGCTCCAAAGAACAGCTCGCGTCCCGTTTTACTCCAGCTGTTTTTTTCACCAGCTTCCTTATTCTTTCCTTCTTTTTTACACCAGCTGGCGCAGGCCCAACGGCTCGACGGCCGTGCAGCGGTAGGACTGGTCATCGCGTCAGTTCAATTTCGACTGATACGGGGGACGGGGGACCGGCTTGCGTCGTAGACTCGTGGGCCATGGCCCATGGACCTTGCGCACCATCGAACGGCCGGCGGCTCCGTCTAAGTGGGCCTAGTTGGTATCCAATTTACGTGGGCTTCTAAACTGAGATCAACTGGGCTGTGCAGTCCACGTTACCCATTACGATATCATGCCTGCCAGATCACTCGGCGAGCGCGAAACGGATTTGGAAAAAAATTCCTCGTCTCGCGACTCAAATCCGTAGTTGAAAATCTCTTCCGTTTTTTACCCGCTACCCGTTCTTCTACCGTTTTGGAATTTCTTTTCTTTCTCCACTGGTGACTTAGACACCGTCAATTCTTTCTTTACGAATTGGCACGCGAGGTCGTGGTGACGCACGTAGAGAGACTGGTAGATTGTTTTCCTCGACGTCGACAAATGGATCCATCGTAAGCTCTTGACAACTACTCAAAACACTTTGGAAAGTACTACCAGCTACTCCCTCCGTTTTTATACTGAAGAAAAATCAAATTTTTATTAATTTAAACATTAATAATATATAATTAATAATATTTTATCATATAAAAAATTATATTTTTTAATTTATGAAATAAACTTTTATAAAAATTATATTTTACATTAGAAATTTTGTAATTCTCTAAATATTATTAAGTAAAAGTTAAAAAAATTAATTTTATTTAAAACTAAAAATATTTATATTTTAAAACCAAGCAGCATGCTCTTGAGGAGCGACGAGTTTGGATTGACCGAGGTTCCGTGGCATTGCCCCGAATGTGCAGTCAGGCTGACTTCAAATAGATTTTGCCGGAGCACAATGTTGTTATCTTTTCTCTGGGTCTAGGAGTGTAGATCCGAGAGTTTCCGTGTCAATAATAGATCTGTGGTTCGGAGGTGGTCAATACCTTCGGATCCGGTCGCCGGAGTCGAGGAAGACGATCCGGTCATCTGCCCTTTGTCGGTGCGGTCCTCTGCGCTTGGGCAGCGTCGGTCGGTGGAGAGGACAGTGCCGTTGGAGTCACGGCGACGTCGTCGATCTCTCGGTGGCGGCGGTCGTCGTGGCGGTGGTGCTTCCCGTCGGCACAGCGCTCCCTCACAGATCGGGTTTAGGGATGTCGGTGAGGTGCGGCGGTACGGACGAACTTAGGTCATAAGTTCCGGCCGGCCCCCCACCTCTATTTATTGTGGCGCTGGCGACAGGGGCCCACCAGCCATAATGGGCTGGGCGCCCCCGATCAGGGCGCGATTAGGTCAAGGGCCCATTAAGGCCGTTGGGCCAAAACAGGTGGAGATCAATTTCTAACATTCTCCCCCTTGATCTCACTTTTTAGCTTTATCTTTATTACTTTTAACTTTACTCATTCCATTACAGGTTAATGCATAGAACTGTCTCATCGTCAC